>PKMM01020133.1:609755-622579 GCA_002933915.1 Eutrema heterophyllum
ATCATTCGCAGTAGTCTAATACGAATACAAGATTATTAACATACAGTTGAATCTAAATCTAACATTTTCTTGAATGGTTACCTCGAAATTCAGGTTGTGGAAGTCATCTTTATGGAGTGTCTTTAGTGTCCTAAAGAGAGGATGCTTGGGAGTATCAAATCGTCCTTTGCACATGTCTAGCCCTCCAACAAAAGCTACGATCTTTCTTCGATTCTGAGCTGCTTCAGCATCTACAATCACAGTTTTCTGATGATGGGTGTAGATTGTTTCAACCTCCTGATCATCAGAAGAGTGGCACTCAAAATTTTCAGAAGACGAAGCTATTACATATGGGATAATGGGAGTAAGAAGCAGTAATGCATTAACTTACAGATCTTTTTACGAGGCTGTGGCCTTTCCCACCAGATCTAGGACATATAAGAACTTGCACCGACGAGTGCTTGAAAAAATGGCGAGTCTCCTCATCGTCTTCGTATATCCTTGCTGCATATCACAAACATCAGTTTCTTTAAAACAGCAAAAGCATTGTTCCAAAACAGAAAATAGAGTTAGAAACTTACTTTTCTGAAACCCGGAATGCTCATTGAAGTTGGATCATCGCACACCAAAACCAAAACTCTAACACCTTCTTGAGATTTTTCTTTAAGCAAACCCCTAAGGTACCATCGGTCGGATCATTATTACGACGAACCAGCCTAACCGGATGGCAAACTGACCAACCAGTGATATAAATTAACCTCCTTGCTTGTCTTATTGAATCAGCCATATCCTCCCAGCACTTTCCATGTATATACTGCATCCCGCCGTCGAGATATACACTTGGCAGAGTACCTTCATCAACATGAGCATCCTGATACAGAGTAACCCTACCGCATTTCCTCAAAGGGAAGTATGTACCGGGTAAAGATGCATTGTTTGAAGTGTTGCTGTACTAGTCACGAAGTAGTACATGAAGTGATACATGACGTGGAGACGTGCAGATATGAACGAATCTAGATGATAAGATTCGAGCCAAGAGTTGGTTGAGCAACTTGAGGATATTGAAGAGGATATTGCAACTTTGGATTGTTTCCATATTCTTAGGAGAAGATATAAGAAAATAGAATATTTCCAAAAAGATTTAGAGATATCTTAACATAAAGGAAATATGCTATATAGATATTTGGAAAACTTGATGTGCAATTTTAGTCTAAAATATATATTTTTCGTGGCCTTATGAGAGGGTAGAGAGGTTAAAAAGCATGAAAAGATGAAGAAAAAAAGAAAAAGGGTTTTTGTTGTGTGATCGTGTGTTGATCATTGGGAATTGAAGTCTAGGCTTGGGGAAGTTTAGCTCAGGGTTAGATTATCCTGAAGAGTTTATGTTATTGAATAGAGCGGTATTTTAAGAGGGTTGTGCTTGATATAAGCGTTTGCGATTAGGTTGTAATTGTTTTCTAATTCTAGTGAATTCGAATACTGGACGTGGTCCCGGGGAGTAGGAAACGAACCTCGCTAACAAACTTTGTGTGCCTTTATTTTCTGCACTTTATTGTTGTCTCACATGCATTTACAATTGGTATCAGAGCGGGTTCTCGATAGAGATTTAGTCTTGTTTCGGGTAGATCAAAGGTGAGGATCAAAGATAGTTCAGGAAGTAGGACAGAGTTCGAAATCGGGTCTGATGGAGTCCTATCATGGAGGGATAAGGCTCGAAAACATTTGGACTAGGAAAGTTAATCATTATGAAGATGGTGCAGTGGGAGTTTATCCTCAATTTGGAGGGAGTCGATTCTTGCTGGTGATGTGACTCAAGTAGGGGGAGAATGAGTGCTGATGGTGTTGTTGTGTTACTGGTAACGAAGCCTTTGAAGCTAGGGTTGCTTGAATTCACATACATAGTCAAAAATGGGGAGAATGAAGATGCATTGCTTGAAGTGTTGATGTATCAGTCACGAAGTAGTACATGAATTGATACAGGACGTGGAGACGTGTGATTGCTGAGATATGAACGAATCTAGATGATAAGATTCGAGCCAAGAGTTGATTGCTGAGGTGGATGAGGATATTGCAGCTTTTGATTGTTTCCATATTCTTAGGAGAAAATATAGAAAAATATAATATTTTCAAAAGGATTTGGAGATATCTTAAACTAAAAGAAATATGTTATATGGATATTTGGAAAACTTAGATGTGCAAGTTTAGTCTAATATGTATATTGGTTGTGGCCTTATGAGAGGGTAGAGAGCTTGAAAAGCACGAAAAGATGAAGAAAAAAAGAAAAATAAAAAGAGTTTTTGTTGTGTGATCGTGTGTTGATCATTGGGAATTGAAGTCTAGGCTTGGGGGGGTTTAGCTCAGGGTTAGGTTATCCTGAAAAGTTCATGTTATTGAATAGAGCGGTTGATACGAGATATTTTTCGATTTCAATTATCCAAGTGTACTCATGTCATTGTAGCACTTGAGATGTCAATCCATATGGGGTTAAGATTAAAGCACTAAGAATGCAAGAAACTTCTTAATCTAGAGCAAAACGTTTTTGTTGGTTTTTATGTTTTTTATCGAAAGAAAATAAAAGACAAAAAAAGCAAAACACAAAAAGAAAAACGTTGGATCATAGCTTAAACTATCAAAGAGATGATTAACAATTAAACAATGAATAATTTGGAAGCATTAATCACTATCTTAGAACATGGAACACAATTCAATTTTTGACTAGTCCACTCTTGTGGTACTAATCACTTCATCGATTACTCGATTAAGCAAAACTCCCGTATACAATCGAAAATAATTGATGAGCATTAATCACAAGTCCATTAAGTTCACTAAACACCCTAACTCAACTTCTGTAGGCTATGGATGAATAACTCACAAAAGGTTCGGTTCAAGCAATTCATCGACTCCTTCCGGATGTGAAATGCCTAAGTTCAAGAAATAAATGAACAATTCTAATCTAGCACTAACACCATTTACTAGAATCTCTCCCTAATGCATGGGATGAGACCAAAAATCTAACTAATCTAAGGTGTAATTTTAGTTTGGTTTGTCATGTCAATTCTAGCATTAAGAACAAACCTAAGTGAAAGATTTATCCAAGATCATCATAAATCTCCATTATCTAACCATCAATCAACCAAATAAAGCCTAAACATGATCCAACAAAAATCTACTCATATAAACATGAAGAACAACAAAGGAAAATATGTAAACATAGTAAAAATACATAAATGAAAGATAAAAGAAAGAACGGTAAAGAAATCCTTCTCTAGAAATGGCATGGATATGAAGATCTTGTCCAAAACTTCAAAAGAGAATTTATGGAACACATCCATTTCTTCGAGAGAAGAAGACTTTGGATCCTTAGATCCTTACTTGAAAATAAAAACTAAGAGGAATGTTGTATTTATTATTGGATGAGTGATGTATGAAATTGGATACAAATGAGGGATTTCACCCTTTTTTATAGGAGATGATGAATCTTCATTTTTACAATAAAGAAAACTAATATAGATCTAGATCTAGAAAAAAAAGATTATGAGCTTGCATAAAGATAAAAGAAGAGTGACAATGTTGTAGCATGATGATGTCCAACACTCTTGTTATTTATGGGTGGCTTGAAAGTGAATGAGTTGGCTCCAAAGTGAAAAAGTTATGGTGGTGGGGAATGGTGGAAAGTGCAAAATCCGTCATGCTTTACATGTCTTTAGTACTTTGATCATATCATTTTAACCACACCTCTAAATGGTGCGAAACCACTTCCATTAGACAGCTAACTCAATTTACTATGATTTTTATGAAGACATCTGACGCTAAATCCAAAAGGAAGACTTTATTACGAGTCGATCTTTCACTAGCTTCAGATTGTCACGGTATCTTCCGGTAATGATATGTCTTCACTAAATTAATTGTATCTCTTGAACGGCTGATGAAAATGCCATGAAACCAACGCCAAAATGAAGCTGACTCAATTGTCTACAACTTTAATCAAGACCTCCGATTAATCTGGGCGCGGGAAGGTATTAATCTGGATTTATCTTTAGACGCGTTGTTCTTGACTCCTAATCCAGATCGGTTGCTGGATCGAATGTGTAAACTGATCTGGAGACTGATCCTCTCTTATTTTTGCTCCATTTGCTTCTCCTTTGATCCATCTTGAAGCTCCAAGCATCTCCTTCAATCCAAGCTACTCCTAAACACCTGAAAACAAGCCAAAAACAGCACAAAACAACCTAGGACATCTAAAATGCAAATGCAAGAATATGAATAGAAATATGCACTAAAACACACGAAAAATACTCAAGAATGAAATGAAAACTAATAAAAATAAACGTTCTAAAACGTTAAAATATGGCGTTATCAATAGCCTATATCCAATTACCCCATCCTTGGATTCGCTCCCATTATTTGAATTCACATCCCCGGCAACGGCGCCAAATTGATTGTGCGAGTTTTTTAGGCTCGACACGTCAATTACCCTCAACGTGCACATCACCGCAATCATGACGGTGTGTCGTTTGTAGCACTTCAAGGTATCGATCCACAGGGAATAGAGACTACGCACCGAAGATGCGAGAAACGGACTAATCTAGAGCCAAACTCTTTTGAAGTTTGTATTTCCAAAAAATTTTAAATGATGTTACAAGAGGAATTGCACCTCCTTATATAGCAATACAAAAGCACACTTATTACAATTTTAAATCTTGCATAAAGGAAAAAGAAAAAGAAAAAGAAGAAAGAAAAAAAAAAAAGAATGATAATGTTGAAACATGATTGTGTCCAGCACTCAATCCTTTATGGGTGGCTTGAAAGTGAATGAGTTGGCTTCAAAGTGAAAAAGTTGTGGTGGTGGGGAATGGTGGAAAATGCAAACCCGATCGGCTTGACATGCCTTTAGTAAATCGATCATATCTTTTGAACCACAGCTCTGATTGACACGAATTCAACGCTCACGTGAAGCTAACTCAAATGTTTACAACTTTGATCAAGACCTCAGATTAAACTGGGCGCGAGAAGGTTTTCATCCGGATTTATCTTTAGACACGTTTTTCTAAAACCGATCCCGTGCCTATATCTGCTCATTATCCTCCATTTGATCCTCATTCAAGCTTCAAACGTAACATTTGATCCAAGTACTTCCACGTACATAAAATGACACAAAATATTACAAAATAGCACAAAGACTCTCTAGGACTTCTAAAATACAAATGAATAATTATGAGACATAAAATGCACTAAAACACACTAAAAATACTCAAAGACAAAATAAAACTAATAGAAATAAATACTCTAAAACGTGTAAAATATGCGTTTATCAGCAGTATTTCAAGAGGGTTGTACTTGATCTACGCGTTTGCGATTATGTTGTAATTGCTTTCTAATTCTAGTGAATTCGAATACTAGACGTGGTCCCGGGGAGTAGGAAATGAACCTCGTTAACAAACTTTGTGTGCATTTATTTTCTGCACTTTATTGTTGTCTCACCTGCATTTACACCGGGAACTCCGACACATTCGTTCCCAAAACCAACACCCATTTGGTAAAGGCTCATCCTTTCCATTGGAGTGTATTGAATAGACAAATTCAACACAGCGCCGGGTTTACAAGGCTTCCCACTACTGTTAAGTATCGGAAAAAACCTTCGATCCTATTCCCCGAACACAGTTGCTCGGTTGGGATTCCAACAGCTCCCATGATCTTTGATCCGATAATGTGATTGTCTTTCACAACAAAGTGAATTTCCGCAGCACTATGAGCCACGAGTACATCGAAATGCTGCATCCACACAGGATTCTCGCTGTTGTTGATAAACCGTATTTTTACCGGTTTCTAACCTTTGTTTTGTGTCTTTTATCGAGTCAACGTTTGTTTTTAGAGTCTTTAGTCCTTTATCGAGTCTTTTCAAGTTTTAGGTGACTATGGGAGAAAATGAGCCGTTTTGGGTGAAAATGAGCATATGGAGATACATAATCATGTAGAGACGTCAGACGTTTGGCTTTCTTTGGAGGACTTACCACCGATGGATCGAGCTGAAATTTTGACACAAGATATAACTGTGACGTAGCTTTCTTTTGCAAGTGGTTTGAAGAAACTCCAACGGTGCGATCAAGAGTTATACCCTATTTACTGAAGACAGGTCAATCTGCCTCGAAGAAGAAGCGTGTGCAGAATGGAAGCAGAAACCAAAACGATCGATCGGTCCTCAAAAGGATCGATCGATCCTTTTTCCACAGAACAGCAGAAGACTTTTTGATCGATCGATCGATCGATCGTTCATGTACGGACCGACGCGCAGAAAAGGAAAATTTCGGTTTTCCTAATTTTGGACCGGTTTCACCTGGGATTAAGGAAAAACGTGTTTTAGGGTTATTTATTCTATTTTTGAGCCATTTTTTAGGCTACGCTTTATTTTTCATTGAGACTTTGGGGAGTTTTCTTTTGGAGACTTTGGGGAGACGAATCTCTGACTCTGCAAACCTTGAGAAGATTTCTGAACCCCAGTTTATTTATTTTATTGGATTATGATTTATTCTTCATCTCTTTGTGATTTCTCTGATCCTATGTCTGAGTAATCTCATAGTTAGGTTTTAGGGTTTCAAAGGAATTTCATAGATCATTGAATCAGATTGGTTAGAATATGGATCTATCTTCTAGTTCTTCATCTATTGTTGTTCTTAGTGCTGAAACTTGATTAGCTACTTAGTTTCTGATCTTAGGTTGTTTAACGCATCAAAAGTGTTTGTTTAAAAGCCTGAAAGAACATAGATGAGCAAAGCGTCCTTAACCAACGAAAGCTGATGTTAAGGCGTTTTGTGAACATATCAAACTCGATCTTAATGCATGCTTAGTTTCCTAAATTCAAACGACAGTTTAGAATCTTAGGTTATTAGACATAGTAATTAATACTACGACAGTAGGTTGATTATAAAACAGTGATTTGAGTTCTAGAACGTGCTTAATGATTTCCCTGTTTAATTTTTTGATTTGTGATTCTTGATTTCCTGCGAATTACCCAAAGACCTAGCGTTTCCCTCCATCAAACTTATATCGTTTTATTTGCATTCTTAGTTTTAGTTCATTCATAAAACCACAAATCATTGCATTCGTCTTAGATTTACTTTCCTCTTGCATTCTCGTAATGTTTCATTTGGTCCTTGTGGATTCGATACCTATATTACTACAACTTTTGCTGTGCACTTGCAGTAGTTTATTATAGGGTTAAAACTCTGTGTATCAGTTGTTGATCACAAAAGTCCTGCCAATGACAGCACCTGAGATAGAGACAGTCACGTAAGGATCACTCTTTATCTTGGAGGATTTCTCACCTTCCACTTTGGTACTGTTCCTCCGGCTTAACCCAGACAACATCCCACCGAGCCTGTTAGGGATATGTTTAGCTTCCTGAACCCAAATGTCTAAGTTACCATGTAACAACTCCACCTTCAAAGATCCTCTACTTGACCCTCCCATTGGCNACCGACGAGTGCTTGAAAAAATGGCGAGTCTCCTCATCGCTTGTCTTCATATATCCTTGCTGCATGCCACAAACATCAGTTTCTTTAAAACAACAAAAGGATTGTTGCAAAACAGAAAACAGAGTTAGAAACTTACTTTTCTGAAACCCGAAATGCTCATTGAAGTTGGGTCATCCCACACCAAAACCAAAACTCTAACACCTTCTTGAGATTTTTCTTTAAGCAAACCCCCTAAGGTACCATCGGTTGGATCATTATTACGACGAACCAGCCTAACCGGATGGCTAACTGACCAACCTGTGATATAAATCAACCTCCTTGCTTGTCTTATCGCATCAGCCATATCCTCCCAGCACTTTCCATGTATATACTGCTTCCCGCCGTCGAGATATACACTCGGCAGAGTACCTTCATCAACATGAGCATCCTGATACAGAGTAACCTTACCGCCTTTCCTCAAAGGGAAGTATGTGCCTGGAACTCCTACACACTCGTTCCCAAAACCAACACCCATTTGGTAAAGTCTCATCTTTTCCATTGGAGTGTATTGAATAGACAAACTCAACACAGCGCCGGGTTTACAAGGCTTCCCGCTACTGTCAAATATCGGAAAACACCCTTCCATCGTATCCCCTGAACACAACTCCTTGGTTGGGATTCCAACAGATCCAATAAACCTTGATCCAACAATGTCACTGTCTTTCACCACAAACTTAACTTCCGCAGCACTGTGAGCCACCGGTACATCAAAATGCTGCCTCCACACAGGATTCTCATCGTTGCTGATCACAAAAGTTTTGGCAATCTTAGCACCTGAGATAGAGACAGTCACAAAAGGATCACTTGTACTGTTCCTCCGGCACTTCCTGAAGCGATCCATGTTAGGAAGATGTTTAGCTTCCTTAACCCAAATGTCTAAGTTACCATGTAACAACTCCACCCTCAAAGATCCTCTACTTGACCCTCCCATTGGCATACAAACGGGAAAAAAACAAAAAAAAGCAAATAAAGAAACTTTCAGTTGTTTGATTAAAACTCGAGCATAACCCAGAACACAAAAAAAAATTAAGTGAGAGCTTTGAGATACAGACTCAAGATCAAATCTATGAATAAGTAAACGAAGGGGAAGTTGACTTGAAACTGAAGAGTCAAGTGAGCTGGAAATTTAAGGTTTAAACTAATCTGTCACTTCAACTTCAGCTTTGAAATCTTCCTTTAACTATGATTCATTGTCTTTGCAAGAAAACAAAACAAAAGCAGAAATTTAATTGCTTTTTCTCGCGTGGGAGTTGGGAAAGAATGACTTGAGTCTTTCCTATTGTTAGGTTGTTTATAAATTTGTTTCCTATTTTGATCTGAAGAAGATGGTATCATAGTAATGTTTTCTAAAACTATTTACTGCATCTCTAAAAACATCAACCAAGTGAGAACTCAAAAATTGTAAAATAGTAGTAAATATAGAGAGGGTAAAAGATGGATTCTCTGTAAGGTCGTATTTGAAAATATCATTTTCCAAATAATGTAGTTTCTTAGGAGAAAATTTTATAAAAGACCAGGTTTGCAAGATCATTTTCAAAAATACCATCAATTTTTTTCTGANGTGATACCGTCGATTAACCCACTCATCGGATTTTCAAATTAGCCTAAAGCGTGGCACCATCTTCGTATTTAAAAATATCATTTTTTAAATAATGTAGTTTCTTAGGAGAAAATTTTATAAAATACTAGGTTTGCAAGATCATTTTCAAAAATACCATCAATTGTTTTGTTGACTTTCTGTTACGCCGTTATGAGGCTGTAAAGAGAAGTCTAGAGAGATACACGATCTTCATCTTCTTCGTTTTTGTAATCATTCTTTCATTCATATCAATATACCGAGGATTTAAAGAGAGATTACATCAAAGATCTTATCAAATGGTGTGTTTGTGACTGGATCGAACAATGCAATGGGGTTTATAGAGTTTCCAATCTTCGACGGTGATGGAGTTGATCTGCAACCAGAATCGGCCATGATTTTTTGAAAGCCACAATCCAAAAAAAAAGGGTCGAAATACAGAATTTTTTTTTTTCCCTAAAAAATATTTTATTTCTTTTTTTTTTTTGCCGAAATCGCAAATTGTTTTTTGGGGCCACCAGTTAATGCTTTGCTGGCTTGGCCCCGGGCCGGCTCTGTCTACAACCATGGATATCAGCGTTGGAAAATCAGTTTGTTCGCAGTGGTGAACACACAGAGTTGAACAAATTAGCTTTAGCTTCCGGCTTAATCGCCGGAGATGCATAATTATGGTATCATCGGAGACAGTCTTTGAAGGTATTTGACACCTGGGATGAGCTGAAGGAGGCAGTGTTGTTGAGGTTTGGGTCTAGGGACGATCCAGGCAGAAATAGAGCAAGGATGGAGTTTCTTCGCAAAGCAAAGCAATGGAACGGGGAATTCGATCGCAAGAAGAAGGAGACAACATCGATTCAATCTGAAACCACAAAATCGATTACACCGATGGATCCTTGTGACGCGTCGGAGCAGTTTGGCGAGGATCGCATGTCTTCCATGGATGCAAAATTGAATTTGATTTTGTCATCGTTTTCCAACGGCGCGTCTCGGCCGATTGAAATTCCAGAGTCATCGCGATCTCAATTCCAGGTACCACCTAATCTTGGAACGAACCGGAATGATGATGCGTTAGGTTATCGATCTGGGCATTTGGATGTAGTGAATCGTGAAAGCATGTTAAAGAAGATAAAGATGCCAATTTTTGATGGTTCACAACCATATGTATGGATCGTGGATATTGAGAGATTCTTTCAGATTAGTCGATACTCCGATTATGCAAAACTGGATTTGGTGTTTCTTGCGTTGACTGGACGAGCGAAAAAATGGTTTATTTGGGCAAGCCAACGCTATGGATTCACAAGTTGGAGTGAGTTTAAGAGTCGTTTGTTGGCTCGATTTGCTGCGGTCAAAAGTCATTCTCCACCCGAAGTGATACCCGAGAAGGACTTGAGCCCTGCAGTTGCTCAAGAGGCAGATTCGATTTGTTTAGCAGCATCGTTTGAAACTGTTGAGTTGTCTGCTTCGGTTCAAGAACTTGAATTGCAGGAGGCCACTGATTCAAACTTGGTTATTGCTTATGTTCCACAACCGCTTACAGTTGTGAATACGATCTCTGAGGAAGTGCAAACAAAAACAACGATGACATTACATCCATGATCAACACTAGTTTTTGCAGAAGTACATTCTGATTTTGACAATGCTGTTTTGGTGGCTCAGAAAGAAGAACAATCATACGTTTTACATGTGGATGAGATGAATGATTTGAATCAGAAACCAATAGTGGGCAAAGACAAACAGTTTGCATCCCAGCTATATGCCAATATGGTTCATGAGACTGAACAAATAACAAATAAGACGAAGCAGGCGGAGTGGTTCAGCTCTAGGGGGTTTAAGTTCAAGCAAAGGAGACACTTACTACAACAGAGGAAGTTGAGTTTATTGCTAAGTCTTGGATGTTCAAATTCAAAAGAAAGAGGCAACATCAAGTGTATGCACGCGCTGAACATCATCTGAGTGGCAGATGGACCATCAAATGCAAACTGAAGTCGAGGCATGTGATTCTTGATTATGGATTGTCAAGAGTGTCCTGCAGTGGTGACGAATTGGCATCAATTGTGGGAAGAAATCTGACGAGTTCCTTGATTATCAATGGTGATATGGAATCCGGGGAATGGGATGCCATATTTTTGTGTCGGGTCATTATGATGAGCCAGAATCTGCAGGACATGACACATCTCATCACAGACCGAGATGTGAGGTGGGAAAATTCCAAAGAGCTTGCTGTTCATCTGATATTACAAGATGTACTTTCACTAAGGGAGCGGCAGCACACTCCATTTCACAAGAAAATTGGCAATGGTGCAAAGAAGATTGTCTGCTGGTTACTGGAAAATAGCAGTGAGAGTAATCAAAGGTCTGATATACGAGGACAACAGTTCAATTATAACTGGAATTTTCGTCTGGTGTATTATACAAAGGTGGACAGGAGAATTTTTTTTTCAGTGTGGCATTGTTGGAAACACAAGCACCTGCAGCGTATTAGTTTGAAACCTGGCCTGTTCCATACCATAATTCTTCCATTCTGCAGAAGACAGAACAATTCCCCGAAGATTGAGACAAATATTGTAATACAAGTTGTCCTTGAAGCTGAGGAGGTGCAACAAAAGCTGTTGGTTAGATTCACAGAGTCTATTGTGGAAAAATCACGATGTGCAACAGTTGTGATCACGCCATTAGTGATTCCAGCAGCAATTGTTCCAGAGAAATCTTTTCAAGGCACTATATCAACATCAGAATGGACTGCAAAGATGCAGTTGACGGATTCGATTCATGTGGTCGAGTCGATGCCAAACCAATTGTTTGATCTATTGCTTCATAGAGGAAAGAGGATGCATCAGTTGTTGAAGAAACCGAAATTAACCAAATCATGGAATTTCAAGTACAAAGACATGACAGAAGAGAAGCAGTGTAAACTCTCGAACAGAAGGAAAATCAAGTGGGAAGAGACTCTGAATACGAGATGGCTGAATGTTATATGTCTATGGTCCAAAATTTTGAGGAAGTCCATCAAAGTAGCAGATACAGAGGTGAAGCAAAAGCAAGGTGGAACGAAGTCTCATATGCTTCTTTATCTTCAAGAGATTGAAAAGCGAGACCAAACACAACACAGCAGTATGTGCAAAGAATTTCAGAAAGTTCAATGGAACTGTCTTCTTTTCATTCCCACGGCAATTATTCAAGACACCTCAAGTCTGTATTTGATATTCCAACAGATGATTAGATGTTCACTATGGCCAGAGTTGTTTGTGCGAGATGCTTTATTGGCATAATCCTTTGGATCACAGCCTCACGGAAGAGAAAGAAAATGAGGATAGCTTTGTTACTGCGATATGCGCTTGTTGTTCTCTACAAGCTTACAAGTGAGAACTTCAACTAGTTGGATGTTGGCTCGGGAGATTAAGAAGCAGTTTCCAGCATTTGATCTTGAGGGCAAGATCCATCTTAAAGGGAGGGGGGTATTGATAGACCAGAAGGATGAGCCAGAGCGTGGGAAGAGCGCGTGAGAAGAGAGTGGGATTAGCTTTAGTATAAATACGTAATTACTGTACATAGCTATAAATACGTAATTACTGTTCATAAAGAGATTATGTTGAATGTCTGTTTTAGTCAAGCGATATGAGCTTGTTGACTTTCTGTTACGCCGTTACGAGGCTGTAAAGAGAAGTCTAGAGAGTTCATTTATATCAATATACAGATGATTTACAAAGTTATTACATCAAAGATCTTATCAGAGTGGTGGTAAATTTAAAATCCATATAATA
>PKMM01020133.1:623220-640805 GCA_002933915.1 Eutrema heterophyllum
CATTTCTCTGAGTTCTTCAAACTCGTTTGATTTTCCATTATCGCCCCTGGCCCATTCTAATTTTGCAGTCTCGCTAAGATCTTGGGAGGGTTTCTTTGACTTTTGTACATTTCTGGTGTAGGATAAATTACTCCTTTTACCAGTCTTCTCCAAGAGGGGCGAACTTATAGCAGTAGAGCCATTAAGGGGTGTATCCAATATGGTGGCAAGGCTTGGTTGGTCTATGACTCGGGTGAGTGCAAAGAACTTGGCAAAGGAAGTGTGCGGACCAGTCGAAGAGGCAGTTGCACAGAGGTCAGCAAACATGTTGATGCACTTGACTAGAGATGCAGCCATGGATGCTTCTTTCTGTGCTTCTGTTGCAACTGAAGCAGCCAAATTTCTCCTTCTAAGCACCCCCTATTGAAAATAAAATAATAATAATAAATATTAAAAAGATCTAAAATACACAAAAAATAAAATAATAATAATAATAATACAAACATTACCTTTCCAGGCTTTAAGAGAGTAGGTGGAAGCCGATCCCAAAACATGGTCTCATTTCCTCTACTAGTATTCAAAAAACAATCCAAATTAATTGTCTCCTGCTTCTTTGGCGTCTGTGTGACGCCCCAAACCCCCAAGCCGAGCTGTACATCACTCAACTCAGGGGAATGAGTCATCATAACTAACCACGTGCCGACCATTGGCCATAGGCGCCATGACTGCCACGTGATACCATATAATAAGGCTCAAATAAAACGATAAGGTACTAAAAGGATGCACAAGAATAAATATGAGGTCTCAAATAAATTCAAATGCGGTTTCTAGGTTGAATAAGAATAAATCAAAGGTCTAAAGTAGCCATTCTATTACATCTCAAGCTTGTTGACATAGGCATCAACTTCTACTAAAAGAAATACTGAATTGAAATGGGTGGACTCTCTATGGAGCTGGACACTCTACTCCGCGACTCTCACTGGCGCCTGACGTCTCGATTATTACCTGAAGGAAATAATAAAGTAGGGAGTTAAACTCCTGCATGTCATCCCATCAAACCCTCGGGGTTGGTCAATGAGACCGAGAAGATATAGATCAGATAGATAAGATATAGTAAATAGGGAACGTTCATAATCATGCTAGCTAATACTAGTATGCCAATACTCTAATCATGCAGGGTGACGAAAGATATCTGGGGCTATTTCTTGGGGGTGTTTGGTGTGATTTGGAACGATTTGGACAGTGTCTCTGATATGCTTTCTAAACAGTGTGGAAGAGATTTAACAATTCAAGGTCACTGCTACTGGGAAATTCTGAGGCAAGCCATCTGTTGGTTCATTTGGAAGGAGAGGAATGCAGTAATCTTTGAAGACAGAGATGGGATGCAGGTGTGGAGGATGGTAAATGGGATCAAAGCATTGATGTGGAGCTGGTGTGTGAGAAATCCCACTACAAGAAAACATGTGATTAGTCACCAAAAATTTAGCTACCGCACCCTGCGGTAACTAAATTTTGGACGGGCTACCGCAGTTAGGGACCGCATTCGGTCTCTAGACCCTAGAGACCGCATTCGGTCTCTAAGTTTGACATTCGGTCCCTAACTTGTGTGCCAAGCGACCGGGTTTAGGGACCAGATTACATATTAGTCCCTAACTGGGTCGGGAGACCGATTCCGGTAGCTAACCCCGGTCTCTAAATGTGACTCTAGTGACTGATCTTAGGGACCGGATGGCTTATTGGTCTCTAGATGTGTTATCTTCACGAATTATTGCAGATCCCCCCCAAACCAAAACCCTAGCGCGCTCTCTCTCTCCCTAATTCACCATGAGTAATGGCAGCTTCATCTTCTTCCCTAGCCGCAAGCCTTACAGTCTCCCGACTAACCCTCTGCTCTTCTTCATCTTCATCATCTGGAGAAAATTGCGCTGGTCTCAGTTTGACCAAACAGTCAAAATTGCCTTCTTTCAAATAAACCCTAACCCTCCCGCCATGTCCAAACTAAAATCTAAAATCTAAAATCTAAAATCTTCAACCATCGGAGCAGCCATGGCGGACTACCAACAACAAACCCCAAATTGTTGTATTCAATCTATCAATTCAATCTCACTTCGATTACCTTATAATTGCAAGTCTAACCTCCGATCATCACTAAAGGTTTGTGCTTTTTGTTTAATTGATTAAATTAGTTGTATGAATTTGGTTAGAATGTTTTAAATTTTTTGGGAAATGTTTGAAATTTCTGGCATTTTGTTGGAAGTAATTGAATAGGGTTCTATCTAATTGCTAAAGATTTCATTTTGATTGAATACACAAAGCAAATTGTTGTGGCAATGTAATTAGAAAACTTTGAAATATCCCTGAGTTTCCACATAGATTTGGCCTTTGGTTTTGTTTAATTCTATAAAAAACATGAAATAAAGAAAGATTTTTGGATGATTTTTTTGTTGAGTATGTTGTTTGATCTTAGTTCAACTTGGAGTCTGTAGTCCGATTCGAAGAATGAAATGATGATGTTGTAATATTTGTGTTTGTAGGGTCTGCGGTCGCATAGGAGTAACTCGACTTTGGCGAGAGCGCAGTTGAATGAGGTGAGCATCTGGCATAGATTTTCATTCAAGGATTTGGTTTCAGTTTTACGATCTTTCCAGAACTTGTTTTTGGGATCATCTCTTGATTTCAAGGTTACTGGCGATGTATCTCCGAATTCTGTTGCAAATGGATCGTCGAAGGTTGGAGGATTCGTATTGGAAAAGAAGGATGTGAAACAAGTAGACAAGCCTTTGGAGATAGGATTGTCTTCTTCTTCAGAGGAATCAGTGGCTGAGTTTCTTGCTCATGTTTCGGCACTTGTCAAGTAAGAAACTAGTAAGCCTATACTTTTTCTTGCTGCGTTGCGTTGCATTGCATGCATGCTTAACTTGTATCCCCCCAACAAGACTGGTGTTGGTCACGTTTCTCTTGTTGCAGGCTTGTTGATTCTAGAGATGTCATGGAGTTGCAATTGAAGCAGTCTGGATGTGAAGTAGTTATACGCAAAATGGAGGCGTTGCCACAACCATCATTGCCTAATAATGGGATCATGATGATGCAGTCACCCCCTCCTGCAGCCGTTGCACGACCTGCGCCTGGTTCTCCTGCGGCAGCACCTACCCCGGTTTCTTCTTTGGCCCAAGCCCCTGCACCATCTCCACCTGCTGGAAAGCCTAAATCATCTCATCCGCCCCTTAAATGCCCAATGGCTGGATCATTTTATCGATGCCCTGCACCCGGTGAACCTCCTTTTGTGAAGGTGATTTTCTCACAAACATGAATTTCAGTTTAGAGTATGAATTTATTTTTTCTTAAATGTAATACTTTGATGTATCCTTATATTGTTTAAAAAATCTTTATTTTGTTAGGTTGGAGACAAAGTACAAAAAGGACAAATTATTTGCATTATTGAAGCAATGAAACTAACGAACGAGATTGAAGTAAGTCTCTTTTCCATTTCTGATACTTCAGTTCTCTTGAAGATTGCTAGTGCACTTTTTCGCATAGATTTTCAATACATTCTTACGCCTTACCTATTACTGGTACTTACTTTGAACTCATTCATGAACACAATCACACAAAACCAAAATTATAATTGAGTCCCATCTAAAAATAGAAAGCCTAAAGCCTTAAATGTTTATTCTTTGTGGGTTTCCTCGTTCAATTAAGAAACTCATAAAAAATCAAGGAAACAACACACTTGTCATTTACCCCTTTGAATTCTGCTACAGATAATATATACGTTTAGTTTACTTTGGTCCTACGATGTTCTCGGGCCTATTGATTTGCTTTAATGTCATAAATTAGACACTTAACTTCTTAAAATGATCAGGTCATGTTATGTTACACATAAAAATGATTATGCATGTTTTCTTATAAATCTAAATGCTAAATGGATCTCAACAGGCGAAAGGTTCTGATGCTGCTGCAACATCAGGCACTGAGGCTGCAGTATATGCAGAAGAAGCCTCTGATAAAAATGCTCTTTTAGAGAAGGTTCTACCTGCAACAGTTGCTGATTACGTTGAACTGGTCAAAGCCCATCTTGTTGCAGGTGCAGTAAATTGTGTAGCACTTTAAACATGATATCCCTTAACAATTGGTAAGTCAACAATATTGATTTTTTGCAGGCCCAAATAACCGTTTCACATCTCGGCAGCTACTCCTACTCGGTGTAATGCTTGATTTTTCTGATGCTACAAGTAGAAAAGTAGCTGGCGCTTTCCTTCAGGAATTACTACACAGGCCACTTGAGCATGAAATTGATGAGGATGGTCACCAGTATATTATAGGAGATGGCATCCATCTTGGTGGTGACAGGGATTGGGCTTTAGCAGTGGCAGAGTTAGCAAAGAAAGTCCATGCCTCTATTGGAGAATTTGAAGAAGTCGTTATTGGAGTTATTGAAGAGCTTGCTCGACCATGCAGAGACAGGACAGCTGATGCCTGATTTCATGCAGTGGATGCACTGCCTTGCTGTCACTGGCCTTCTCCTAGAAAATGTGAAATCCTATCGTTGCTTACAAAGAGGGGCTATAGAACCATCTGAATTGCTGATTTGTCTACTAATCCCTGGTGTAAGTAATATTGCAGACACAATTATATTTCTCTTTCTCTCGATTGCAAATTGATTCAAATTCAAGGCAATTTTGAAATGCAGGCAAATAATGTCCATTTCGATGTTCAAAGAGTAGCTTTGAGATGCCTTGGTCTCTTTGGGTTACTAGAGAGGAAACCGAGCGAGGAACTTATAAAGCAATTGCGGCATTCTTTCGTCAATGGTCCCTCTTCCGTCAGTATAATAGCAGCTAAGTCCCTAATTGATCTAGCAATGTGGCATGGTCCTCAAGAAGTTGATAAAGCCATGGGACCTGATTTTTTCCCAGAATCATCTCAAGTCGAGAAAAACACTTTTACATCAATCATCTTTTCTGATACCAGCACCCACCCAAATGTTGAGTTGCTTGATCTATTATATGCTGGACTTGACAGAGACTATTGGGGTGAAGTTATAGAATCAGACGATACTGAATCTATTCAAGCTATTCTAGGGGAAGGCTTTGCAAAGATTCTTCTTCTTACTGGCAAATTTCTAACCTTTTCTGCTTCTTTACAGCCCGTGATCTTGGCAAAACTCATTAGATTATATTTCAGTGAAGAAACTGAAAAGTCTCCTAGGTTGAAACAATGCTTATCTGTTTTCTTTGAGCATTACCCAGCACTCTCAGCTGAACACAAGGTAAGTGAATGAACATACAATTTTCATTTTCTTTCAATGGGACTTTTTTGACAAGAATTATATTGTTCGGCAGAAATGTATTTCTAAGGCTTTTATCCCAGTCATGCGTTCAATATGGCCCGGGATTTTTGGGAACAGTGGGGGGGTCTCCTGTTGTAGTATCCCGTCTCCGAAAACGTGCTGTTCAAGTATCAAGGTATATATTAAAGAGTGATATTTATATGATGAAGATTGATGAATATTCATCAATATTTATATGACTAAACTAAATTATATGAACAAAGGGTAGGCTAGTTGGTTCAGAGTATGTGTCGACGTAAATGACTAAACTAAATTTATATGATGAATATTGAGCTGATATCAAGGTATATATTAAAGAGTGATATTTTGTACAAGTTATGCTCTCTCTTTCATATTAACGTGAAAGTTTTTTCGCAGGAGAATAATGCATCAAAACACACTATTGTTAGCATGTTTCTAACTCAGGCGTTTCAGTTCATCAAGGTATTTGTAATATTTCAAACTTATAATTAGAATTTTTACCAACTTCGAGTGTTATGATCTTTATATTTGTGTTTCACATGCAGGGTATTCATTTCAAAGAGGGAGAAAAGGATTTGAATAGTGAGGTTGTTCAAAGGTTATATGATGTATGGATTTCTTCTTAGGCTTTTTTTACTTTGATATAGATGTATTCTATCAAACTTGGGATGATTTATTTCCGGTTGTTAGACCTTGTAGGCAACCTGTTACAGTTGATACATCTCTTGCATGCATAGAGCGGGTTAAAGACTAGGCAACATTGCTTCTTGCCTTTCTATTAAGCCAAAGGTATTGATCAAGACTTTGAATGATCTGTTTGTTTTCCCTATTCAAATGTGAATATGTTGCTTTTAAAAAGAATGTTGGATTTGTGTGGAGCTTCGATATCGTGACTACATTTAACTTTGACTTTTCAGTTGTATTGTCAGGGAGTTGTGGCAAGACTACATTGGCACTCCATCCATGCGATTGGACTACTACAGATTACAGGTATATTCTTTTGAAGAACTAGCAGTGTAGTACATAATAAAATTGCTTTGTGGTCAAATAATTGGCAGAAATGTTGTGTTGCTTTGTTGCCCACTTGGATTAGCTATCTTGACAAGAAAACTACCTAGACAAGATAATGAACTTGGTAAAGAGTAGATTTCGTATAGAACTTTGAGTGGTTAAATAGTACTGAAAATGATCAATTTTATTAGCTACAAACTATAAATTTGAGAGAAGATAATGAACTTAGGAAAGAGTAGGACTAGGAACTGATAAGAGGATGCATAGCAAATGTTGGTTTTCCCCCCTCTCTTTGCAATATTTTTTAGTAAAATGTTGTATATTGCACCATTGATTTATACTGATCATCTTTTTTATTATATATATTGTTCAAAATTGAATTTATTTGCATTATTTGTAATTATATTCCGTTACTCCATGTCAATCAGTTGTTCTTGGATCATTTGATATTAGATGATAACATGAGAAGGATCTGAATATCCTCCAACCCTTTGAACAAATTCATTCGCGCATAATTTGCATGCAGTCTATAGATAAATAGAACAAACCCTTTGAACAAATTCATTCGTGCATAATTTGTTTTGGTTGATTTTCTTGTAGCATTACCTAATGTTTCTTCCTTTCTAATGCAGACTCTGATGTATGTTTGTATGGTTGATTTGGTTATATGCAGGACTGAAGTTTTTACAACGTTGAAGTGTAGGACATGTAGGAAGTGTCTCGTATCAATTCTTGAAGTATATATGGTTATGTTTTATATATTCAAGTTCTTGAAGTATTGATGAGTATTTTTTAGAATTTCTATTATATTTTCAGTATTGATGTGTATTTTTCAGAGTATTAATTTGAATTTTCAGAATTTTTAGTATTGGCAGAAACAAATTAAATTGATTTTTTTTTAAATAAATGGATAGAGACCGAATTCGGTCTCTAAAATCCAGTCACTAATATTACTAGGGACCGGATTCGGTCCCTAAATATGAGGACTCGGTTTGGCCCTGGGGACCGAATCCGGTCTCTAAAATCTTGGTCACTAGATTATCTAGGGACCGGATTCGGTCCCTAACTTTCGGTCTCTAAAATTTAGGGACCGCGAATATTTGATTCGGTCCCTAAATTCGGTCTCTAGGGTTAGGGACCGAATTCGGTCCCTAAATATAATTTCCGGTCGCCCGGTTTTTTTCCGGTCCCTAAACTTTAATTCCGGTCCCCCGTGTTTTTTTTAGCTACCAAAAATGTTCCAACCGCTGTTAGGGACCGAATTCGGTCCCTAAACGCCCTTTAGGGACCGATTCAGGGACCGATTCCGGTCCCNTTTATTGGTCAAAAAAAAAAAAAAAAAAAAATCCAATATCTCAAGAATATTATAGCTAAGTCGCTACGGCTAGCTCAATGTCACAGCTGAGAGTGACCACAAACAAACGATGAACATGAACAATGCAATGCAATGCAATATATGAAAGTGTATATGAGTAGGTGGGACCGCACAAGGATCCAGGCCACTGACTAGTCTGAGCAAAGGGGGACTTCCCCACAGTCTCTATGCCATCGGTCTTCTATACCATGGGCATGGTATAGCCGTATGTGTCTTCAACACATCCCCGTTTACTCTCACCGGAGCACTTGGGATTACCACAAAATCAGTATGAACATGCATGAGAATGCGATCAACAACGTCTAAATAGCTGCACCGTGATGTCTACGGTTACCTACGTACTTCTCGCAAGAAGATCAAGCCACACGTAGTTCTTTAAATACATGTGACTATAATTCGGCTTCACCTAATAAGTATATAAAACTAGACTTTCAGTCTAGTCTAACACTACCCGAGTTTTCCCCTTTAAGTCATTCGTTTAGCGTATAATTGGTCTACGCCAATTATCGCTCAAGTGTACATTAGGAATCATAATTCTTATGTGAAGTTAACGTTTTATTGTTCCATAAAATAGGATACTTATTTCTTTCCTTAGTCGAGTGGTTTCTCGCTTAACCACCGCTTTAATAACTTCTCAATCAAGATATTCGAAAGGTTTCGACAAATAACGGAGATCTACGAAAGCTTCTAAGAGTATAGGGTTGTTATGGAAGCATACAAGGATCATAAGAAGTCGAGTAGAAAAGGGTTTATACTAGTTACACGTGAAAGTGGTACGAGCGAAAAAAAAAAAATGGTTATTGGGGGCTAGGAGCGAAACAGTCTAAGTGGTCAAATGGCTACAAGCGAAAATGAAGTACTCCAATAGAATTTCGCTCCTGCCACATTCCTTTACATAGGAGCGAAACAGTTCGAAAAAAAGAAAAAGTACAAGCGAAAAGTGAGAATGAAAATTGGTGTACAAGCGAAACAGTGTCCAAACATTTCGCTCCTGCATGTTGTTTGGTGTACAAGCGAAATAGTGAAAAAAAAGAATGGGATTTGATTCACATGGGAGTTGGTGCACATGCAATTTGGCTGGTAGGTGGGGATTATCAAAAACAAGAAAAGTAAGTGGTTCTCATTTTGCTTCTAGTTGGTAGGTTGTATTTAAATCACAAGTGAAACAGTTACAACCCATTTTCGCTCCTACTAGTTTATTAACATTATCTCGACGTTTTCGGAATTCCATCAACAGTTTGAAATAAAAATAAAACAACATGGTTCTCAAATAACAATACACATGGTTTGCGTTTTCGAATTCTATCACAGGTGATTTTTCCGGCACAACAATGGAGTCATAATATCAAACAACAAGGGGATTTCACCATCATCAATTCGTTCAAGAAAAATGTAGTAAATTTCTAAATCAAACAAGGATAAGAAAGAGAGAGAGGTTTCAAGGGTTTGATAGAAAAACATGCCTGATAAATGTATGTTGTTCTCCTCGTCTTGATCTACGAAATCTTAGCTTCGAATCGTCCGATTGTCCTTTGTAAATCCTCCAATTCCAAACTTGAAGTTCTAGGGTTCTTGAGGGTTTTGGGTATTCTTTCTCAAGAGATAAAAAATAGAGAAGAAGGGTTATGAGTGGGTTTTGCTATATCCAAATCTGGGTTTCCTTGACCCAGATTCGGATTAGGCTTTTGGGCTTAGGATAGGGTCACCAAAACTTACATAACTTTTGCATACGAACTCGAAAAAGGTCCGTTCAAAAGCCAAAAGTTCCGTATCGGAAAGGAGCATCTCTCTAAGCCTAAAGATCAATTATTTAACGTCTTTAACATTTTATTTTCTTTTATTAGATATATTAGTTTCCCAAGCTATTCCCACAACCAACTAGTCAACACTAGTCCACAACTCTCAATGGCATAAACGGTATAATAACTAACATGTAATGCTGGGCGTTACAGTCTGTTTGGGTAAAGTGGGTGTTGATTGTACTTCCGATGAGACCGCCTGCACTGGAATTTTCTTCTCTTCCTTAATTTCTGCAAATCCTTGTGGTATCCTCCTAGAAGCCAAACCCGAACTCGAGAACCCCTGCATGTATCTAGACTTAGGGTTCCTGCTACCCTAAGTCTGCGCCATTTCCATAAGGTATAATTCTCTGCTCACGCTATTTCATATACCGTTTTGATTTTTTTCTTCCTCGCCAGCCTTTTTTTTAAATATTCCTCATGTTGTTACCGAAGTTCTTTTTTCTCGGGTGTTCTGCTTTCCCCTTCTTTTATAGGAATTAAAGGTTGTTGACACTATAAAACTAGGTTAAATCAGTTAGTTAGTTCATTCATTCTGGTGTGCTTCCAGGCTATTGGTTGGGTTGAACGTTGAAGCAAGGAATCCCATTAGAATATAAAATTGCAAAAATCGGTTAACTTATTCAACACATCACAAACGCCAATAGAACACCAGCTTCCATTGATCCATTCTTTTGATACAGTCGGAAACAAATGAGCATGGCACACTTAAAGGAGTGTCAAATGCATAAACCTTGATGCGTTTACGAAGCAAAAGGTATGAGGTGTGCGTCGAGATGTACTAAGTATATTCTTCATTGTTGAGAGATTTATGTTCCTCACACACTAACGTACTTCAGCTATTTACATACAAATTTCTAATGTTTTAGATACAAAGCAATTATATATACATGATTGAACTTAACACTTCATTTAACTTATTCCACCTCTTAAACCTTCGAATTTTCACCTTCTTCACAATCCAAATAACCTCATTCTAGCATTTCACTACCAACTTTAACGCACACATATATCCAAAGCATCAGAAATACATAAAGATATATTAACGAGTTTAGTCCCTGGAAAATTAGTACTAACCAAGTTTGATAAGATACGCACTCGGAATCAGCACACTCGGAATCAGCAAAGTCCAAGCTAAAAGCAAGACAACTCTAACTGTAAAAAAATTGACAGGAATCTTGATCAAAATCCAAAATACTTTAAAAAATATCCAAATCTAACTCAAGAAAATACTAAAAATTCAAAATGTACATATCTACCATTTCTATAATAATAATAATAATAATANAATCAACCAAACTATTAAGGCTCCGCTTGGTGCACCAGGAAATCACCGGAAAATTGAAACTGTAAACTTTTCCAGGTTGTTGGGTTGTTTCCGGTTGCTTGGTGGCGCCTATGGAAATCGGGGCCCACCATATAATTTTACAAAACTGTGAAAAAACATGGAGGAAAGTTTCCTGTTCAAAATCGGGTGGAAAAATCAGGAAATCAGGGAAAATGGAAAGTTTTACCTATTTTAAACTTTCCATATCCAGGTTTTTCCTGGTGCACCAAGCGGAGCCTAAAACAAATTATCTCTTAAAAAATAGTAAAACACAATATATCAATTCAAAACTACCTTAAATACCAAAAAAAACGCCTAATCCATTGTAAACAAAATCAAAAATCAAATAATTTACGAAGAACAAAACAAAAAAAAATCATATATATAGTCTAAACCCTAAATTAATTACAGGGAGAAATATTGATAAATTGAAGTTTTAATCGAGGGATTAAGAGAAATGTGTATAGCAATAAGTAAACATATTATGTCAATTCGAACTAAGCAGCAACACAAATAAATTTATATCTCTAATCAAAATATCAGTAACACTTGCCGAAAACCCTAGAAATTGGAAGAAATTAAAATTAAATATGATGAGCTGAGATAGTTGCGGAGTTGAGAGGAGAGATAGAGAGGGAATTGAGTTGAATTGGCGTACCGTATTGAATATTTCTAAGGAAGGGGGAGAGGAGAAGGGTGAAAATGGCTGTACTAAAGGGAGACACTTTTTCTAAGGAGACGCATTTGAAGTTTCACCCCTAATTTGTAAGTAATAAAGACCTCCTCTAGGATCATAGAAAGTTATGCTTTGAAAGATTGTATCGGCAAAGTGCTCTCTACTCCATAATAATCTTGGCAAAAAATAACTCAACTTTCATAATCCTGGTAAAAAAATAACTCAACATTAAATTTACTAGCATAGTGTGACACCGACAAAAAAAGTCGCTATGTATGGTTGCTTGCAAAGAGGAAGAAGATGAAGAGAGAAATGAAAACGAGGGTTCTTTTCTCTTTTTTTTAGACAGACGAGCAGTACTTTTATTTTGAGCATCTTTCACCTAATAGACCACCTTAGTCGGTTGATCAACTTCAATGCTACAATGAGAAAGTTGCACTACAGAGGTCTTTTCGAGTATGATGTCTATCAATCCAATGTGACATAATAAATCTGAGTATGGAAAGATTTTTGAGTTTTGAGGAAGGGGAAGAGAGGAGAGGGATTAAAATGGGGGAAATCAAACAATGCTAAAGGGAGACGCGTTTTGTTAAGGGATGTAGACGCGAGAAACCCCCCTATTGCTAAGTAAAGACGCCGCTTACAGGCTTTTCTAGTGGAGTGGAGAATAGGAGAAATGCATATAGGTCACTCAATAAATACAAACTAGGGGACTGACGAAAAACTCGCACCGTGGCTTTTAGATGGCGAAGATGAAGAGAAATGGAGAGTTTTTTTTTTTTTTTTGGAGATTGACGAACATGTAGAATTTATGTAAGGTAATTGATGGATAGAAATGTAGAGAAAGAACAATAAGGAAGAAGAAGCAAGAGTATATTATCAAAATGCATTGTTATTGATCTTGATAGAGGTTGCACTATTTATACATGAAAATACTTGGAGTGCAAGCATACAAATAAGGTAAATTAAGATAGCCGTAATATATGCAAATATTCTTGGAGAATATCAGTAGAATATCTCATATGCGAATATATGCAAATATTACGATATCTACTGTAATAATAATAATATTAGAAATATTCAACAAGCTTGTTTTTTTTGTGCCTCTCTGACCTTATAAGACCTCCTTCGTCGGTCAGACAAGCAACATTTTCTTACAAATTCTCATTTTTTTTGTCTTGAAATATATACATTGTGAGTATCTCAAGACAATTTCCCATGTCTCTATTGAGTGTATATGTAACTCCCACTACTAACATTTCTCAAAGAATACGCATTAATTTGAGTTCGATAAGAGAAAAAACCCTCAACCATCCAATTCGGCCTATCATTTTTTTTTCTTTCATGCGTCTTAGTAATAGATGCATGTGTCTAACCAATAGAGGTCAAAGCCCACCCTTCTCCCAACGACCACATTCCATTTGCATTATACTCCCTCCGTCCCTGTTATATAGGCTTGTCTTATTTTTTGTGGTCAAAGTTTAAAATCTTTGACCATGAATCAATAATAGTCTAAAAATAAAAATATAATCATGTGCGGTCTTGTTAGATTCGCAAGGATATGTAATTTTAGAATATTTATTTTTTATAATTTTTATTTTGACGGAAACGGAAATATTTACGTTTTAAAACACGTCTTGGAGACTGTAAAAAGTCAGATAAGCCTATAGAACAGGGAGGGAGGGAGTATACCATGACATGGCAACCATATGGATTTCATACAAAATCATACATCTATTGGATATTTTCACTCTCTCATTCAGTCTCAATCCTACCCATTAATAGTCAAATTTGCAATTAAAAAACACACGTGGGATGCAATAACTACACTCATATTAACTAACTATTCACCGCCACCTAGTTTAGGAGTAATTAGGAGTAACTCAGACCACTGTCTTCACACTAACACCACCGACGACCACTGTCATCAGACCAGATCCGCCCTTCTCTCTCTCTCTCTCTCTCTCTCTCTCTCTATTAGGGTTTCAAAGCTTCAACAATGGCGGCACTGTACATCGTCATCACAACTCTACTATTTCTTCTGTGTTGTTCTTCTATACACAACATTGAAGCATCAGTTCATGATTATAACAATGAGAAATTCATCAGTAAAGGAAACGCATATGTTGTTTATGGCGGAAGTGAAGGCTTATTCGCTTCAATTACTCCCGATAATAATCAGATTAATAATAATAGTAATACTGATGGAGATTCATTCATAAGGTAAATCATTTTTACTCTAATTTTAGGGATTAAGTAGTGAATAAGTGTTGATTTGAGAATAATGTGAGTAGTTTAATGATTAGATCTAGGGATACTAAGTGAATTTTGAGGTTAATTATGTAAATTGACTTGAATGTTGATATGTTTAGGGTTTGAGTTGATGAAGTAATTTGTATTGGAATATAATGATGTGTTGTAACTTGTAATGCGAGTGTAAAGTTATCGATAAGACTAGATAGGTAGCATTTTTGTTGTTAAGGACAATGGATAGTAGGTTTATGGATTCCAAATGCGATATATCATGGTGACATTCTACAAGTAGAATTTGAAGTTGACATATTAAGATAACAATGTGCTGTAATGCGAGTGTAAAGTTATTGATAAGACTAGATAAGTTGCATTTTCGCTAAAGAAAGATTACGTTGTTAAGGACAACGGATGGTAGTGGATTCCGAATGCGATATAGAATGGTGATATTCTACAAGTTGAATTAGTAGAACTTGAAGTTGACGTCAGTGATGATAAGACGAGGCCAAGTTTCTACTTGAAATTTCTGTCATTATGCTATATAGTGTTAATGCATACTTAGTGTTAATTGAGTATAACGTTGGTTAGTTAGATGATTAGATCTATGGATAATAAGGGGATTTTGAGATTTAATTCTGTAAATTGACCTAAATGTTGATATGATTAGGGTTCAAGTTGGTGGACCACTTTGTATTGAAACATAATGATGTGTTGTAAATGTGATGCGAGTGTAAAGTTATCGATAAGACTAGATAAGTTGCGTTTTTGGTAAAGAAAGATAACGTTGTTAATGTGAGTATAAAATTACCGAAAAGACTAGATAAGCTGCATTTGAAGTTGACAGTGGACAGTAGGTTGAGGGACTCCAAATGTGATATTCATGGTGACATTCCACTAGTAGAATTAGTAGAACTTGAAGTTGACGTTAGTGATGATAAGACGGGGACAATTTTCTACTTGAAGTTTCCCCTGTTATACTACTAGTATTTTGATCGGTAGTTGAAATAGTTTTTTCTTCTTCCTGTTATTGAGGGTCTATATCTGATCTTTTAAACTAAGTGAATTTTTCAATGTTGATATCTTTATTTGACAAGTTGATGCACTACTTTGCATTGGAGATGATATTGTGCTATAAATTATAATGCAATCGTGAAGTCATCAATCAGACTAGATAAGCTGCATTTGCCCTAAAGAATGATTACCATCTTAAGGACAGTGCCATATATTGTAGCAACATTGTACAAGTAGAATTAGTGGAAGTTGAAGTTATCATATGGTACTATGAGGGTGTAAGGAATCCCCTTGTTCTATTATTTATTGATCGTTAGTTGAAATGATTACTGCGAAAGTTCACGCATTGTACTTCATTTAGTTTCAGGGTGGATATCTGATCTTTTATCAATTTGAACAGATTTGAGAAGATTACCTTCCGAAGGACAAAAGAAGATTCCGTGTCTGGTTCTGTGCTTGTTCAAGGTGTCATTTTTGAAGTAGAAGATCGAGAGTTGCTTGGTGGCTCAGCATATGGGGGACAACGAGCTGTTTGTTGTACGCCTGATCTTGCAAAACTAGGCGTTTGTACTCAGGGAGAAGTCATACGTCGTTCATCTGCAAAAGATCCAAACTGGCCCTATGTGTTCGGTGTCTCTTTCACTGATAATGATCTGGTTGCAACATTACTACCCAAATCGATACAAATCAAAAGAACTGGGATGTATAATTTGTATTTTATTCACTGTGAACCTAAACTCAAAGGTCTAGTGATGCATGGTAAGACTATATGGAAAAGCCCTACTGGATATCTTCCTGGAAGGATGGCCCCACTTATGAACTTCTATGGATTGATGTCCCTTGCATATTTGATCCTTGGAATATATTGGTTTTCTCAATACGCAAGATTTTGGAGAGAAGTTATGCAGCTACAGAACTGCATTACTCTAATAATCACGTTGGGTATGTTTGAAACAGCGTTATGGTATTTTGAGTATGTTGAATTCAACAAAACTGGTGTACGACCAACTGCTATTACTGTATGGGCGGTCACTTTCGGTACTGTAAAAAAGACAGTTGCACGTGTAATAATTCTGATGGTTTCCATGGGATATGGCGTGGTAAGACCTACTTTGGGTGGTCTGACATCGAAGGTGATTATGCTGGGAGGAACATTTTTCTTGGCTTCAGAAGTACTTGAACTGGTAGAGAACGTTGGCGCAGTTAATGATCTTTCTGGTAAAGCAAGGCTCTTTTTGGTTCTACCGGTGGCAATAATGGACGCTTTCTTCATTCTATGGATATTTTCCTCGCTCTCCAGCACACTCAATAAGCTTCAGGTATTAATTCTAGTAAACGTTTCTCATCTGTAATACATTCCTTTTTGATGGACATGTCCAGAAGTTATGATAGTAGAAGGAAACACTTCACTTAATTCACTCCGTGAATCCAACAATCAAACACGAGGAGGGCTCTAGCTCAAAACATAGGGAGGGCTTGAGTCAAATTTTCAAAAAAGTGGGGATACTGAAAGTTATGTACAAAAGTACTCTGGGTTTGAGTCCTTCCAGCTCATCTTTAGAGTTGCCCCAGTACTTCATATTAATCTTTGTAATACATTTGAAACACTTCTGTAGAGAGTAATATAGTTCAGTTTGAAACAGAAGAATGTATTAACCAAATGTTGCATATACCATTTGGTTTGTCTGTTACAGGAAAGGAGATAGTGATTATTCTACTTCATTCTCTAGCAACTCTACCTCATAGGCTGTTATTAAAAGTCAAATAGGTTGAATGGTGTTCATTAAATGCCCAATGAGTGGGTTCATGCATCCCAGAGCGATTTCACTTAGCTATATTACCTAAACAATTTAGTTACTGAAATGACCTACAATAGAAGGATTTGAACTTTTAAGCATGTAATCTTTAGTTGATGTTAGCATCAATAGCAATTCTTCATCATATTACATTTGCTTTGATCGATTTACTTTTTGAAAGACGATCTTTTTGTTGAAGTTGTAATAAATGAAATAGGAGGTGTATACTTACAATCTATAATTGGATAATGATCTGCAGGCGAGAAGGATAATGGCCAAGTTGGAAATCTACAGGAAATTTACAAATGCACTGGCTGTTGCAGTTATTGTATCTGTTGGTTGGATCTGTTATGAGGTAATATTCAGTGAAGGTGTCTTTTTGAATTGTAGCATTTTCTCAACCTCAAAGTTGCTGTTTTGCAAAAGTCAAAACAAAAAGCAAAATGAAACTGGAGGAAAAATCAGATAAGAATCTGAAGTAGCTAATCTCTCCAACATTCATTTGCTTTCTAATAGAGTACTTGTTATTCTTTATACAGAAAGGAGTAAGACCATTTGTAGCAATGAACTGTTTCTGTTCATTTGCTTGGTTACCTTCTACATAATATTGCCAGTTTTGTTGTCACAAAGGCATCAGAAGGTCCTATCTGACCATCTTTAAGGAAGCAACAAACTTTTCTTCTTCTTTGAATGGATCCTTCTTGTTGTTTTCTTAAACATTTTAAAGCGAAAATAGTTCATTGTAGTATAATTTGGTTCATTTTGTCGGTCACTTATGTGTTTACTTGGAAAAAAAGATTGAAGCAGTACTAGTACAGACCTTACATAGGTCAACTGAGCCCTCTCTTATCATCTTAATAAAAAATTTCCACACTTCGCCTTTTACACTCTTTTGACTTTTGTTATTATAATATGCAGCTTTACTTCAAGGCAAATGACGTGTACAATGAACGATGGAAGACTGCATGGATCATTCCTGCATTCTGGCAACTTTTATCCTTGTCTCTTCTTTGTGTTATCTGTGCTCTATGGGCTCCTTCCCAGAACTCT
>PKMM01020145.1:0-57016 GCA_002933915.1 Eutrema heterophyllum
CCCATTGATTCACAACTTATTTACTTTACGCACTGCTTTAATTTACATCTTTCTGGTTTAGCTTGATCCTAATCTACATAATCTATTGTGTGAATTCTGGAGTTCTTGTGTTCGACCCCTAACTATACTACGACAACTGCTTTAGTACTTTTAGGGTATTAATTTGAGCATATCACTTATCCGATCAGAAATCAGTGTTCGTCGTCTTCGCCCCAAGTCTTCTCTTTTACAAACGTTTGCAAGCCACAGTGCTTCTTCTTCTTCTTAAGCTATATGCTTCCTAAGCCATCAATGATGAGCTTCATACTGACGACTTCGACGCCTCTCTACTCTCTGTTCTCGGATCTGCTCTCGGCCTCAACCATCTCTCACCGCCGCATTTCTCTACCGCTGGTGCTTCTTCTATGTCTTCTCCGACGTGTCTCCGTATTCGTCAACATGTCTTCTTTTTCTTCTGGTCAAGCTCAAGACCTTACTTCTCCTCTGCGGGTCGTTCTCCTCAGAGCATCACCCTCCTTCTCCTCTGAAGCATGCAATTATTTCTCTCTCCGTTGGTTCTGGTTTTCCGACGAGCACCTTCTCAAAATCCTCTCACGCTATGTCTTTTTCAAAGCGAAAGGCTTCCTACGGTACATCCGTTCAACCGCATGGTTCAAACGAAAGGCTTCCTCTCTCTTACAAGCGTAAGGCTTCCTCTCTCTTACAAGCGAAAGGCTTCATCTCTTCTCATCATCAAGCGAAAGGCTTCAAGCGTAAAGCTTCTATCACTCAAGGGAAAGGCTTACAAGCTCATCCAGCGAAAGGCTTCAAGCGTAAGTTTAAAATCACTCCACCATGACGTGACAACATCCACTGCCACGAGTGCTTCTGTTTTCACAGCCTTAGTTCTGCCGCAACTCACCTTCTCTCACTGCGAAGGCTCATCCCAACGAGCCACTCCACAATTATCACGGTTGCTCCTCTCATGGCCAAACGTCTTCTTCACTTCCGTCTTCTCAACGTGTCTTCATCTTCTAGTCAATCTCAAGTCGATACTTTGTATCTCCTTGAGCTTGAGGGGGCGTATTAGAGTCTATGATAGTGTAGGAACATCTACTCCGTCAATCAATCCAACACATCCCCTAAATCTCTCCACTTACTCTTTGACTTATTATTCATGTTGTACGCTCCTCTCCACTAAGCACATGTTGTGCTCAATCTCTCTCTCTCTTGGTCCTATATATTCCCTAGCTAATGTACTCATTCACTTACTCAATCATCTATAATATTATCTGCTTCTACGATTACTTACAGTCGAAACCTGCGAGAGAGACCCTATTTTGGCACCGCGTCAATCTTTACAACGGCGTCGTTTAAACTTTAAAGGTTGGGTCCGGTTTGATTTGTCCCAATTTTTGTGGAGTCCAACTCAAAGTCAAACCGAAGATATATCTGATTTGGTCAAGTCCGGTTTATATTGAGTTCTCGTAAAATAAAGGTAATCTCTGATTTGGTCAAGTCCGGTTTATTTTGGTAAGCCAAAAGGGGCATCTGAGTACCAATCTTCAACACTCAAATCAAAACCCATTTTCTCAGACGAAGGAGCCAAAATTTTCTCGGGAAAAATGGCAGAAACCAATTTTCCAGCATCTGCAATGGCGGAATCGATCGTTCTCATCTGCAATGGCAGAAACCTAAGGCCTAATGCTTCCCAAAGTGTATCGACACTCTTCCGATGACCTCGCCAGGTTCCAATCGATCGTTCTCCTCTCCGATACTCTTACCAAATTAAGAAATCGCGGCTTCGAGCTCTCTCTCATCGTTCTAAATGACATCAAGCAACTTCTGATTTCTTGCTTCGAGATCCTAAGAATCATCGTTTCTTTTGTAGCTTTCGATGTTGTGATGCTTGATAATGGCGGATGGGACGAGCTCGGCGATTGTATACTCTCACTCGCGAGTAGCGATCCTTTTAGGGATTTTAACGTCTTCCTCGATTTGCCTCCAGTCTATGGAGGATTCATCAACAGGTTTCTTTACAAAATTAAAGAGGAAGTCTACAACGTTTTGTCTCATCCTGAGCAAGACGAAGATGAAGATTGGAGTTTAGCTTTAGAAACTGCTATCAAATTAGGGATTCAGCTTTTGGATTCAGAAATGAGAAATGAGATTCTTGATAATGTTCTGAAATCAGCTAATGCACTTGTGAGTATGGGAATGGAGAGGTTTCTGCAAGGAGCACTTGAACATCTCGTGAGGTATCTAGCGAAAGAGGTGAAGATGTGTAAATGGAGTAGCGATCAATGTGGTTTTGTGGCAGAGTTTGCATTTAGGATCGCGGGAATCGGAACACGGACGAGAGAAACTGCGAAAAAGATCTATCAAACGGTTACAAAACTGGACAAGTATGAGGACAATGCAGCTTTCAAGCTCAGCCCATCTCGCGTTGATCATGGATTAGGAGATGACCATGACTTGTACTACAACTTGACGACATTGTCTGCATTTGATATCTTGAGAGCCTTTGCAGTAACTGAACATAATGATAGAGCCAAAGAGACAGCAATCAGACGACTCCATGATTTACTTTGAGATCATGACTTAGACGTTTCAGAGATCGATAAACTCCTGCCACTGCTTATCTGTTGCCTTAAGGAAAAAGGAATGCCTGAGAACACGTTCAGGATTCTCGGTCAGGTTGTGTTCCACGTTGCGCTGGAGGCATTCACTTATAGAAGGGACCAGTGGTTCGGTCTATGGGACTATATTGCATCGGAAACCAAAGCAGAGTTCAACAAAGCGGTTTATATCTTCCAGTGCTTAACAATTTGGTTTGATGATATATAAGATGGTTTTGTGATTCTTGCTCTAGAGAATCTTCTTCCAGAGATGTGCAAAAGGCTAAACCCACCAAGAGAGCTTTTGGTGGATAACAGTGGCTGGGTCTTGGCGTTTACGGGTGCATTCTGTGCAGCGATTCGCTTGATAAATATCGCAAGTCACGCCCGATTCGTTAAGGATATTGCACATAAGATGATAGATTCGGTGAAAGAGCTTGGCCTTGTGAGGAGAGCTTTCAGAGATCTTAAAAAGCATTGTGGAGAAACAATGGGACTGGTAGAAGACTTGCGAATACAGATTCGTTATGGGTTTGCTTTGGAAGCTCTACGCAAACGAGGGCATGAAAATGGAAAGTAAGATGGTGCTGTGGAGAATCAATGTGATTCTCGAGAGGAATCTGAGTGAAGAATTTAAAGTGCTCCCAGAGACTAAGCTTGATTGGCTGAACCAACCTGAGACTTTGGCAAATTGATTTCTTCAGACTCTTAGTTTGTTTTACTCAAAGCTCCCCAAGATCATATTCATCCTGCATCAGCCCGATCTTTATCACCAATAACAATGTTGTTCCCATCGTTGTCCAACTCTTGCTCAAAAGGTCACTATAGCAAGGTTTAGAAAAATCATCACAGGAAATTAAAATTTAGATTGTCGAACGGCCAAGATGATGCCAGTATAGATAAACTGAGGAAATCTCTTCAATCATTACACCAAAAGAGTGTTTGAATTTAAAATGAAAGTTTCCAACTTTGAGAAATGCAAACTTGACAATAACGTCATTCAAAGCAAAAGCTGTCAAATAAAACCCAAACCAAATTAAGAACTGAGATGATACAGTCACATAATCACACATTTGCCTGTCGATATCTTTATTTCAGCTGCTCGTGTCTCAGGAAACTCAGTGGCAGCTTTGGGCAGATTTGGGCAGTCATCGACTTCAAATTTTCTCAGGTTTGGAAGAGCTTGAGAATTCGAGCAAATTATCTTTAATTCAGGCAAATCATGTTCTTGAAGGTATTCTAGCTTCCCAAAGGGAACCGCCATATCTGGATGCACATTGCTTATACTCATTCCTTTTTCCCTATTTATTATTTCTTCTATGCTTTCTGAATTCCAAAAAGTCAGAGACCTGAGATTTTGAGCGAACAACAGCCAGGTCAAGTCCTTTGAACCTTTCAAACTGAATATAGAAACAGTGGAGAGGTGCTTGAAGCCTTGAGAACTTGTACATAGAAGCTCTTCTCTTTCTTTGCTTTCCGAATCTATCTTTATCTCAGAGATATCGCACTTAAAAATTTCTAGGCGTTGAAGACCACCCAGAGCTACCGTGTTTAATACTACAACTGCTTCTGAGATCATCCGTAGACATAAACCTCTAATAATAGGTGCCAATCGCTCCACTCCTTGGATACTTTCCAAAATCAAAGCATCCCCTACGGTTGCTGTTAAAATCTTCAAGTTCTCTAAGATTTGTAGCTCTTCCATTAACCCTGCATCAATACAAACAACGGAACAAAATAGCTTCAACACTTGAAGATTCGGTAAGCTTGTTCCAATTCCAGCAATGCTTTGAAGATAATAAGTATTCTCGAGGTCCAAGCTGGTAACGATTTTATCTTTGTGAAAGATAAATTGAGGTATTCCAAGGAACTCAAGCTGCAAATTTCTTCCGGCAATGCGCAAAGATCACCATTATGCGAAAGATCCAAGACGACAAGGGCTTTCATAAACTGAAAGAACTCACCTGAAATAACCCTCAACTCGTTATTACAGAGTAGTAAGGTCGAGAGGTTGGGGCACTCGGGACAGCAAGATATCTCTTCAATTTTATTACTCACCAACGAGATCCTTTTCACAACGTTCCAGTTGATGTCATTTGATATACGGCGTAATTGTGCACCATATTTAACACAGTTTTTCTTCCTCTTTTTTGAAGTTAGACCCTATCCAAAGAGCCATCTCGCGTAAAGCATCATGCATTTTCACCTTCGTTGTGAATTTACCATCCATCAATAGATGCGCACGAACTAACGAACCAATAATAGCATGACCTTGGTTGTTACTTCCATTTTCATCTCTGTTTCCATTTATAAATCCTTCGCAAATCCAATATTCTATCAACCGCTCCTTCTCAATTTCATAATCTTCCGGGAACAAAGAACAGTATAGGAAGCACGATTTGACATTTTGATCCTTTAAACCATCATAACTAAACTTCAAAATGGAAAGAATATTTTCTTCCATACCCGGAAACTCGTGGCTAGACGAGTTGAGAACAGAAATCGCGTGACGCCATTCATGTACATCCTCTTTACATGCCATGGCTTTGCCAATAACATTGAGTGCAAGTGGCAAGCCACAACATTTCTCAGCAACTTTTCTTGCAAGTTTGGAAATATCCTGATGGCGTTTCTATGGGGCTTCTCCAACAGTATTTCGAAACAATTCCCACGCTTCGTCGGGTGACAAACAATCAACTTTCAGCTCATCGTCAGCTTTCATGTCTTTGCAAACTTCCTTTGAACGAGTTGTGAAAACTATCTTCGATCCATTATCTCGAGTTGGAGGTGGAACTCCTATCTTGTTCAGATCAACCTCGCTCCATAGATCGTCTAGCAACAACACAAATNGAGTCGCTGAAGGTGAAGCCTTTTACCGGACGCGGCAGGACCTCTACAGCTACGAGTCGTCGGAAGACCGAGACGGTAGGCAGTTTACTCACTCCAATTTTTCTGCATCTCGGGATCAGCACAGCCAGTTGTTCGATCTCGACTGCGCGCGAGCTTATGGATTTAGCGCACGTGGAGCATCTTCGCTGGCTGAAGCCAGATAGGCGTTGGGTATTTAGCACTTCTGTTGGGGACTATCTTGTTCAGCTCCCCAACACTGCACTAACAGACATTGGTGACAACCCCGATCAGCTATTCTTCGCTCCTGCTGCTGTAGATATGGAGCCTGCACCTGTCACTAGACGTCGAGGCTCCACCACTAGAGCCCGTCCGCCTGCTTCTGGCTCTGCTAGGGGTCAATCACGCGCGCGCCACGCACCTACTCCTACACCTACTTTTCCTCCACCACCCGAGATGGAGATGGATCCGTTCCAGCGCTACGTTGTTGAGAGTCTTCAGAATCTCCTTGGAGCAAAACAGAAGCTCGTGTAGCTGAGTACCCAATTTAGAGTCTTAGTATCGATCGACACTACCGAGTATCGATCGATACTCACTGCAGCAGAGCACGAAGCGCGACTTAATGAAGAGTTGAAGAATTGCAAAATTGCCTATAAGACTTTATTATTTACAATTTAGCCCAGAACGTGTTTTATGAGTTTAAGTTAGGTTTTTAGCCACTTTGGCTTTAGAGAGAGAGTCGGACACTCGATTTGATTTTGAGTTTTGTGAGAGAGCTTTCTGAGGGAGACAAGTCTGAGACTCTGTTCGTCCGAGAGAAGATTTCGAACCCTCTTGTTACTCTCCTTTTTATTATTTATCTGAGTATTATTTCAGTCATGTTTATTGACTCAATTATCATGTCTGAGTAGTTCTCTTGTTAGGTTCAGGGTTCTCATAAGGGCTTTCTCTGAATGTTAGGTTAATTGATTTATTATGATTCACCATCTGAATTAGTTATTCGCCTTAGGTTGTTCTCATAGCTAATTCTAGGTTGACGAATCTGGAACTTAGATCTTAGGATAATTGATTAGGCACGAGAGTGCGATTAACTACCTGATAGAACTTAGGGTGAGCAAAATAACTATTCGCAAAGAGATTTGGTTTAGTTGTTTTGTGAATAGATCAAACCTGAACTAAAAACTGGTTTAGACTTTAGGATTCGCAAAGAGATTTGGAATTCTAGGATTTAGACTTATATAGTTTTCGCAACGAGAGTTGGTTAGCTATACTTTAGTGATTTGAGTTCAAGAACCGCGCTAAATCTGAATCATGTTAGTTAGTTCATCTACATTCATTGAATCCCTGAGGAATACCCTGAGCCTATCTTCTTTCCCATTGATTTACGAGTTGTTTAATTTACGTATTTGTTTTCAATTACATCTTTCTGGTTTAGCTTAATTCGAAACTATGCAATCTATTGTGTGAATTCTGGAGTTCTTGTGTTCGACCCCTAACTATACTACAACACTGCTTTAGTACTTTTTAGGGTATTAATTTGAGCAATATCAAATTTGGCGCCGTTGCCGGGGACTCAAAAGCAAAGAAATCAGTAGAGATGAACAACAATCCAGTGATTTTGGTTCAGGACGAGGCTGGTGCTTTCAGAGACCGAGAGGGTCATTTATGTAATGTGGCTGGACAGCGACTTGATGGAGAGGGAAACATCATAATCCCTCCACCAGCTGGCGATGAGATTGCCGCGCGAGCTGCGCGCAACAACGAGGGGAATCATGGGAACGCTGCGGTTAATCGTGCTAGAACAATTGGTGAATGCAACAGACCTTACCAGTTCTACGCAAATCGATCAGCGATTCGTATTCCCACCTTTCAGAGGAATTACTTTGAGCTGAAGCCCGCGTACTACACTCTTGTGGGTCAGCACACTTTCCATGGTCTTCCTCATGAACATCCCATGGACCATATTGAGAAGTTCGAGGATTTGGTCTCTAGCATCAAATGCAATGGAGTGTCCTACGACTACTTGTTTTGTAAGCTTTTCCCATACTCTCTAGGCGGGGATGCTTCTTATTGGCTCAAGCAATTACCAGCTGGGTCATTGACTACGTGGGATCAGACTAAGACCGCTTTCCTGAATAACTTCTATGACGATGCGAGATCAGAAGAGTTTAGGAACAAGATTTCCCAGTTTTCTCAGGGAGCGACTGAGGCTTTCAAGGCTGCTTGGGGAAGATTCAGATCGTATCAGAGGGATTGTCCACATCATGGGTACACTATGGTTCAGTTACTGAGTTTCTTTTTCAGAGGGATTGATTGGAGATACCAGATGTCGATCGACACCCTCCATGCGCCTAAATGCACCGACTTGCTACGAGTATCGATCGACACTATCTAGTATCGGTCGATACCCACGGCCCAGGTAAGTTTCTTTATAAACCCTACGGGTTTTTCTTCTTCTCACAACACCTCTATCGACCGACACGAGCCACTCTCACCAAATTTCACCAATTCTTCGTTTCTCAACGCTTTTGAGTGATTTTTGTGTCTATTCCGTGCGGTTTTTCGTGCTCAATCTCTTTCTCTCATCCATTTTTACGATCTGCTAGGTACGTAACACGAATTTCCAACTTTTGATTCCATGCACCAAATTTAGATTTTCGACTTTTAGGCTCTTAGAACTCGTGTTGTTGGATGATTATTGCTTGATTATTGTGTTATAGGCCTAGTCGAACCCTGCCTTACGCTTCATTACCCTTGGTTTGCAAATTTTGGAATTTTTGGATTTGTGTTCTTCGTGTCTGCTCGATACTTGTCTGAGTATCGATCGATACCAACGGGTATCGGTCGATGCTCATCATCTACCTAAGCCAATACTGCTTTGTTTGTGAGAGATGTTGGATTTATGCTTTGTCTTGTGTTTGTTAATGATGCAGATGGGACCAAAGAAGAGACCAAGAGCTGCTGAAGCCTCAGTTCTAACCCGTCTAGTGAGCGTCCAATCGAGTACGTTGTAGGCGCAAATGTTAAGATTTTCGACGGTTTCACTTGGCAAGGAGGGGTTGTAAAAGCTTGCCTTCTCAACTACCGTTATTTGGTGCGGATCACTGGCGCAGAGGTGGATCTTGATCTTCCACACACCTCCTTACGCCACATTCCTCCACCTCCTCCACGTCGTTCTTCCTCACCAGCCGCTCCTGGCTCGGCGTGTAGAGCTCCTTGGCCCAAGATCAGTGAGAAGGCCAGGATCAGATTGAGAGATGATTACGAGGGCTCCGATAAGGAGATTACTGAGAGCAGGGCCTGCACCCACATGCCTATTTCAGAGGAGTGGGATGACTATGACTCCATTTTCTAAAACGCCTGGCAGGACGTTGATGTGCGCCCCACTCGCTTTGTGGATACGCACTCTATGAGGCGACTGGGCTTTGACAGAGAGCTTGATGGTTTGATCAGGAAGATTGGACTGGGGACGATGCCTACGCGGCAATATGACTTATACCCCGACTTAGTCCGCCAGTTCCTCGCGTCTGTCCGCGTTTACTACACTGGTGAGCCTCCAGTGACTGCCCAGCAGGGTGTGCTGACATTCTTGATTCGTGGTGNGGAGGGAGCACATCAATGCAATCACTCTGAGGAGTGGAAAAGAGGTGAATACAGGAGTGAATGTTGCATTACTTGCAGAGATTTTTGTCGATCTCGACGATGAGGATTCTGAAATCCCCAGGGTATCGATCGATACACCTCAGTATCGATCGAAACCAGTCAAAATCTTGCAACGGGACATCCCAAAAACCCCAGTGTCGATCGACACTCCTCAAGCATCGGTCGATACCGACCCTACTGTCGAGAAGACGCCTGAAATTCCGAATGTGACACCTAAGGCAGTCCCAGAACGAGTCTATATACCAATGATACCTTATCCTAGAGCTGTTGGGAAGACTAAGAAGGAGGTGGAAGACTTTAGATGCAAGCAGATATTGGACAAGCTGATTATCGAACTTCCTTTCCTCGACGCTATTAAGACTTCTCCAGCTTTCAGGAGATATGTCAAGAAGATGGTGTCTAGCAACGTGAACCTTGAAGAAGGGTGTGTGATGCTTACTCAGGAGTGCAGTGCAATCTTAACCAACATAATCACAAAGAAACTTCCAGATCCAGGGAGCTTTGTGTTGGATTTTTCTATATTCACCGAAAGGTTCGAGCGTTCTCTATGCGACATTGGCTCGAGTGTCAACCTTATGCCTTACTCAGTTGCCAAGAGGATGGGTATGACAGACTTCACATCCACCAGAATATCTTTGATACTTGTTGATCGCTCAGTGCGACTTCCAGAGGGGCTACTCGAAGATGTCCCTATTAAGATCGGGAATTGCTTGATCCCGACTAATTTCATTGTCCTGGAGTATGATGCTGAACCCAAAGATCCGCTTATCTTGGGGAGACCATTCCTTGCCACAGCTGGTGCATTGTTTGACTGCAGGAATGGGAAGATAGCTCTTAACATAGGTGAATTGGTCATGACCTTTAACATGGAGAAGATGATGAAGAGACCAACCATCGATGGGCAGACTTTCTTCGTTGATACTTTCACGGACATTGCTGAAGAGTACTTCTTGGGGATGCATCCTGAGGATCCGTTGGAGAGAGCTTTGGTCTGTTCAGTTGACTCTAAAGTTGCCTTGAGTGAAGACGCTGCTAGTTACTCGAAGATACTCGACACTGCACCATCAGTATCGATCGATACCCCCTTGGTATCGGTCGATACCCTACGTCTGAGCAGGGAGTTGGGCGAATGTTCCAAGCAAGCTGCTAAGCTTGGAGATTGGAGCGAGGAGAAAGCTCCTAAGTTGGAACTCAAGCCACTTCCAGCCAATCTGAGGTATGTATTTCTTGGTCCTAATTCCACATACCTTGTGATTATTAATGCTTCTTTGAACAACGCAGAGGTTTCCTTACTGCTGAGCAAGCTGCGCATGTATCACAAAGCTCTTGGCTATTCTCTCGATGACATTTCAGATATATCACCGGATCTGTGCATGCATAGGATTCATCTTGAGGACGAATCAAAGGCTACAATTGAGCATCAGAGGAGGCTGAATCCAAATCTGAAAGAAGTGGTTAAGAAGGAGGTTATGAAGCTCTTGGATGCAGGGGTTATCTACGCCATCTCGGACAGTTCTTGGGTTAGTCCAGTGCACGTTGTTCTTAAGAAAGGAGGGATAACTGTGGTGAAGAATGAGAAAGATGAGTTGATTCCTACGAGGACTATCACTGGGCATCGAATGTGTATTGACTACAGGAAGTTGAATGCGGCCACAAGGAAAGATCACTTCCCATTGCCTTTCATTGATCAGATGTTAGAAAGGTTGGCTAGTCACCCATATTACTGTTTTCTCGACGGGTATTCAGGTTTCTTCCAGATTCCTATTCATCCAGNCGATTTGGAGTGCCTCGTATTGTTATAAGTGATGGTGGCAGTCACTTTATCAACAGGGTTTTTGAGAGGTTACTGAAGAAGCACGGTGTGAATCATCGTGTGGCTACTCCATATCACCCCCAGACCAGTGGGCAAGTCGAGGTCTCCAACAGGTAAATCAAGGAGATTCTGGAGAAGATAGTGGGAGTTTCTAGGAGGGATTGGTCTACAAAGCTAGACGATGCGCTGTGGGCTTACAGGACTGCTTATAACACACCATTGGGCACTACGCCGTTCCATTTGCTGTATGGGAAAGCCTGTCACCTTCCTGTGGAGATCGAGCATAAGGCAGCATGGGCTACTAAATTGTTGAATTTTGACATCAAGCCTCCTGCTGAGAAGCGATTGATCCAGCTGAATGAGCTGTATGAGATTAGGCATCATGCCTATGAGAACTCAAGGCTGTACAAGGAGAGGACTAAGGCGTACCACGACAGGAAAATCCTCCACCGCATCTTTGAACCCAATGATCAGGTACTTCTGTATAACTCTCGTTTGCATTTGTTTCCTGGTAAATTGCGTTCTCGTTGGTCAGGGCCTTTCACTGTCAAGGAGGTTCGACCACATGGTGCACTTGTCCTCACTAATCCCTCTGGTGAGGAGTTCACTGTCAATGGACAAAGGGTGAAACACTACCTACGGAGAACTGAGATCCCAGATGGACACATGATGCCTCTGGATGATGCACCCGCTGCCTGAACGGCAGTACAGTCAAGCTAATGACGTTAAACGAGCGCTTGGTGGGAGGCAACCCACTGGTGAGTCTGTACATATCTTCCTTTTTCTTTTTACTTTTAGTTTTGTGTTTCGTTGTGTCGCATGAACCAGATTCGGATGAGACGTATCGATCGACACCACCCAGTGTCGATCGACACCACCCAGTGTCGATCGACACCCTCCATGCGCCTAAATGCACCGACTTGCTACGAGTATCGATCGACACTATCTAGTATCGGTCGATACCCACGGCCCAGGTAAGTTTCTTTATAAACCCTACGGGTTTTTCTTCTTCTCACAACACCTCTATCGACCGACACGAGCCACTCTCACCAAATTTCACCAATTCTTCGTTTCTCAACGCTTTTGAGTGATTTTTGTGTCTATTCCGTGCGGTTTTTCGTGCTCAATCTCTTTCTCTCATCCATTTTTACGATCTGCTAGGTACGTAACACGAATTTCCAACTTTTGATTCCATGCACCAAGTTTAGATTTTCGACTTTTAGGCTCTTAGAACTCGTGTTGTTGGATGATTATTGCTTGATCATTGTGTTCTAGGCCTAGTCGAACCCTGCCTTACGCTTCATTACCCTTGGTTTGCAAATTTTGGAATTTTTGGATTTGTGTTCTTCGTGTCTGCTCGATACTTGTCTGAGTATCGATCGATACCACCGGGTATCGGTCGATGCTCATCATCTACCTAAGCCAATACTGCTTTGTTTGTGAGAGATGTTGGATTTATGCTTTGTCTTGTGTTTGTTAATGATGCAGATGGGACCAAAGAAGAGGCCAAGAGCTGCTGAAGCCTCTAGCTCTAACCCGTCTAGTGAGCGTCCAATCGAGTACGTTGTAGGCGCAAATGTTAAGATTTTCGACGGTTTCACTTGGCAAGGAGGGGTTGTAAAAGCTTGCCTTCTCAACTACCGTTATTTGGTGCGGATCACTGGCGCAGAGGCGGATCTTGATCTTCCACACACCTCCTTACGCCACATTCCTCCACCTCCTCCACGTCGTTCTTCCTCACCAGCCGCTCCTGGCTCTGCGTGTAGAGCTCCTTGGCCCAAGATCAGTGAGAAGGCCAGGATCAGATTGAGAGATGATTACGAGGGCTCCGATAAGGAGATTACTGAGAGCAGGGCCTGCACCCACATGCCTATTTCAGAGGAGTGGGATGACTATGACTCCATTTTCTAAAACGCCTGGCAGGACGTTGATGTGCGCCCCACTCGCTTTGTGGATACGCACTCTATGAGGCGACTGGGCTTTGACAGAGAGCTTGATGGTTTGATCAGGAAGATTGGACTGGGGACGATGCCTACGCGGCAATATGACTTATACCCCGACTTAGTCCGCTAGTTCCTCGCGTCTGTCCGCGTTTACTACACTGGTGAGCCTCCAGTGACTGCCCAGCAGGGTGTGCTGACATTCTTGATTCGTGGTGTGCGCTACAGGATTTCTTTCCAGGAGCTCTGCGACTTATATGGGTTTAACAGAGATTTTTCGAGTTGCGAGCTTCCTCGCAGGTTCTTGGATATTGATGCGTTCTGGTCTCACTTTGGGCATGGGGTCTACGACTGCAAGACCACCACGCAGATGGATGTGCGACATCCTGTCCTACGCTGTCTTGTTAGGATCTTGAGCAACACCTTGTTGTGCAAGATGGAGCCTAACAAGATGAGGGTGACCGAGCTGATTGTGTTGTCCATTGGGATTGGGGACATCATTGATGATGAGGCATATGAGTAGCCTGAGATGGACCTTGCGGTCAACTTTGGCGCTGTTTTTGCGCACCATTTGGAGTCGCTGAAGGTGAAGCCTTTTACCGGACGCGGCAGGACCTCTACAGCTACGAGTCGTCGGAAGACCGAGACGGTAGGCAGTTTACTCACTCCAATTTTTCTGCATCTCGGGATCAGCACAGCCAGTTGTTCGATCTCGACTGCGCGCGAGCTTATGGATTTAGCGCACGTGGAGCATCTTCGCTGGCTGAAGCCAGATAGGCGTTGGGTATTTAGCACTTCTGTTGGGGACTATCTTGTTCAGCTCCCCAACACTGCACTAACAGACATTGGTGACAACCCCGATCAGCTATTCTTCGCTCCTGCTGCTGTAGATATGGAGCATGCACTTGTCACTAGACGTCGAGGCTCCACCACTAGAGCCCGTCCGCCTGCTTCTGGCTCTGCTAGGGGTCAATCACGCGCGCGCCACGCACCTACTCCTACACCTACTTTTCCTCCACCACCTGAGATGGAGATGGATCCGTTCCAGCGCTACGTTGTTGAGAGTCTTCAGAATCTCCTTGGAGCAAAACAGAAGCGCGTGTAGCTGAGTACCCGATTTAGAGTCTTAGTATCGATCGACACTACCGAGTATCGATCGATACTCACTGCAGCAGAGCACGAAGCGCGACTTAATGAAGAGTTGAAGAATTACAAAATTGTCTAGAAGACTTTATTATTTACAATTTAGCCCAGAACGTGTTTTATGAGTTTAAGTTAGGTTTTTAGCCACTTTGGCTTTAGAGAGAGAGTCGGACACTCGATTTGATTTTGAGTTTTGTGAGAGAGCTTTCTGAGGGAGACAAGTCTGAGACTCTGTTCGTCCGAGAGAAGATTTCGAACCCTCTTGTTACTCTCCTTTTTATTATTTATCTGAGTATTATTTCAGTCATGTTTATTGACTCAATTATCATGTCTGAGTAGTTCTCTTGTTAGGTTCAGGGTTCTCATAAGGGCTTTCTCTGAATGTTAGGTTAATTGATTTATTATGATTCACCATCTGAATTAGTTCTTCGCCTTAGGTTGTTCTCATAGCTAATTCTAGGTTGACGAATCTGGAACTTAGATCTTAGGATAATTGATTAGGCACGAGAGTGCGATTAACTACCTGATAGAACTTAGGGTGAGCAAAATAACTATTCGCAAAGAGATTTGGTTTAGTTGTTTTGTGAATAGATCAAACCTGAACTAAAATCTGGTTTAGACTTTAGGATTCGCAAAGAGATTTGGAATTCTAGGATTTAGACTTATATAGTTTTCGCAATGAGAGTTGGTTAGCTATACTTTAGTGATTTGAGTTCAAGAACCGCGCTAAATCTGAATCATGTTAGTTAGTTCATCTACATTCATTGATCCCTGAGGAATACCCTGAGCCTATCTTCTTTCCCATTGATTTACGACTTGTTTAATTTACGTATTTGTTTTCAATTACATCTTTCTGGTTTAGCTTAATTCGAAACTATGCAATCTATTGTGTGAATTCTGGAGTTCTTGTATTCGACCCCTAACTATACTACAACACTGCTTTAGTACTTTTTAGGGTATTAATTTGAGCAATATCACTTTGCACTTGTTAGAAAAATATCCAAAAAGACACAATCTTTTAGTTTCAGTTGACTTATCCTTAAGCAGATCACTGACCTGGGACTCAATACCTTCTACCCTTGAAAACCATCCTTGGACTTTAGCAAGCTGCTGCAAACCTTTATCTTCTTCAATGGAAACCCTTCTTCTCAGATCATCTCGCGTTTCTTTAAGTTCTTGCATAGCTTTCTGCAGAGCCTCGAGGTTAGCCTCCATCATGTGAATGTAATTTCCATCACCGAATAAGCAGCCATAGGCTTGATTCAACACTTGATTACAGTCACATGCTAGCTGTAGTGATATACAGCCTCCCATCTTTGCTCAAACTTTCAGAAAGAAACCAGAAAACCAACTCACTGCCTTGAATGAATGAGCAAGAGAAAGAGGAACACCAATAATTACTGAAGAAGTGTTAAATCCACGAAATATTCGTTCCTGAAATAGCACGTTTCTTTATCCACGAAATGAATATAGACCATACAAATGAAGAGCACGTTTCTTTATCCACTTATCCGGTTAAACCAATCCATACCGAACTGAAATATACTGAACCAGAATTGAATAATAAGTCACGACTGCAATTTAATGTGACACTGCATACTACATGACGCAGCGGGTGTTAAAATAATCTTAGAAATCCGTTGAATTCTGTGAATACCCGGAAACTAAGCTTCTCAATTTCGTTGAATCTCAATGAGAATATCCGAATCTTAAGGAAGAATAAGAGTTTAAGAACTCAAAGCTTTATTAATAATTCAGTTGTGTCGTCTCTTACAACCAAAGCTCTGTATTTATAGAAGCCAAAATCCTAATAGAAAAGGAAAAACATGACAAAAGCCAAATCTAAAAGAAAATTAACATAACTCTTTAAAGAAAATGGAAAACTAACTAAAAGAACTTGAAACTGCAATAAATGAAACATGATGCAGACTTGAAGAAGAAGTAAGAAGTCACGCTACACCATCCCCTCCTTCCTGAAAAAGATTCGACCCCGAATCAGACTCATTATCGCCCATGAAGGGAACCAAATGTTTTATATTAAACACATCAGACGTTCGTACGGTCGGTGGCAACTTGAGGCGATAAGCATTTGGATTGATTTTTTAAAGAATTTTCAAGGGACCAATCTTTCGAGCTTTCAATTTGTTGTACTCATGCGGTGGAAAACGGTCCTTGGTTAAAATGGCCCAAACTAAATCACCTTCATCAAACTCCAAATACCGGCGTTTACTGTCCTTAGCTTTCTTTAATTTAGACGTTGTAGCAACAAGCCGATCATCTGTGATCTTATGAATATGTTGTAACTCAGAGACAAATGTAGCAGCATCTCCATGAAGGCGGGTCCTATCAGGAACAGAAGCAAGGTCCAAAGGACTGTATCCGGTACTCCGATTAACAGCACGATTATGAGCAAATTCTGCTTGGCTGAGCTTCGCATCCCAGGATTTGATGTTATCTCCAACAAGATTGCGTAGCAAATTTCCCAAAGAGTGATTGACAACCTCCGTTTGTCCATCGGTTTGAGGATGATATGCCGAACTCATATGTAATTTTTTATTCACCAATTTCCACGAAGAACGCCAAAAATGGCTAAGAAATCGAGAATCTTTGTCGGAGACAATCGACGAAGGCAAACCATGCAACTTATACACCTCTTGAAAGAAAAGTCGAGCCACAGACATCTCATCGGTTGTTTTTTTACATGGGACAAAATGTGCCATTTTCGAAAAACGATCGACAATGACAAAAATCGAATCGTTTCCTCTTTGTGTGCGTGGAAGTCCAAGGACAAAATCCATACTAATGTCGGTCCATGGCTGGTCTGGAATTGAAAAAGGCAAATACAAGCTGGTGTTAGAAGTAGTACCTTTGGAGACTTGACAGATTTTGCAGCGTTCAACGAAGCGAGTAACATCTTTACGCAAACCCGGCCAAAAATATGAAGAGGAGACGAGCTGTATAGTACGGTCTCGTCCAATATGCCCTTCGTTATGTAGTTCCTGGATAATTTGAAGTCGCAAGCTACAATCTGGAATGCAAAGTTGATTGTCACGAAACAAAAAGCCATCATGCATCAGAAAATTTGTGTGTTGCTCTGTTTGTAAAGCAGACACGATAGGGAAAAAAAAAGCATCAGTCTTGTAAAGCTCTTGAAGACTTTCTAATCCAATGACAGAGACACGAATAGATACCAACAGATTATGCCGACAGCTCAACGCATTTGCTACACGGTTAAGTGTTCCAGCTTGGTGTTTAATGACGAATGTAAACTGCTGCAAATACGATATCCAACCGGCATGTCTAGAAGACACCTTTTTGATATATCATGGTTTTTACCCAGCCATGATATAAGTCCGTTTTATAGAGTCTTTCTACTATTTTGTAGTGTTTTAGAGTCTTTTACAGGTTTTAGCACGTTTGGAGCATAATTGGAGATATTGGAGCTTTTTGGAGCATTTTTTGGAGCAAAGCAGAAGTTCGTGTAGCTGAGTACCCGATATGAAGCCTCAGTATCGATCGACACTACCCTAGTATCGGTCGATACTCACTGCAGCAAGACAAAAGTCGCGACTTTTATGAAGAGTTGAAGAATTGCAAAATTGCCTAGAAGACTTTATTATTTACAATTAAGCCAAGAACGTGTTTTAGGAGTTTAAGTTAGGTTTTTAAGTCACTTTGGCTAATGACACTTGATTTACGCTTTATTCTATTCTGAGTTTTGTGAGAGAGCTTTCTGAGGGAGACAAGTCGGAGACTCTGTTCGTCCGAGAGAAGATTTCGAACCCTCTTGTTACTCTACTCTTTATTATTTATCTGAGTATTATTTCAGTCATGATTATTGTTTCAATTACCATGTCTGAGTAGTTCTCTTGTTAGGTTCAGGGTTCTCATAAGGGTCTTCTCTGAATGTTAAGTTAATTGAATGATTAGGATTCACCATCTGAATTAGTTCTTCGCCTTAGGTTGTTCTCAAAGCTAATTCTAGCGTGATCACCTAGAACTTAGATCATAGGATAATTGGTTAGGCACGAGAGTGCGATTAATTACCTGATAGAACTTAGGGTGAGCAAAATAACTATTCGCAAAGAGATTTGGTTTAGTTGTTTTGTGAACAAATCAAACTTGAACTAAAAGCTGGTTTAGACTTTAGGATTCGCAAAGAGATTTAGAATTCTAGGATTTAGACTTAGATAGTTTTCGCAACGAGAGTTGGTTAGCTATACTTTAGTGATTTGAGTTAAGAACGCGCTAAATCTGAATCATGTTAGTTAGTTTATCTACATTCATTTAATTCCTGAGAAATACCCTGAGCCTATCTTCTTTCCAATTGACTTATAACTTGTTTAATTTACGCACTAGCATTTAATTACATTGTTTGGTTTAGCTTAATTCGAGTCTATATAATCTATTGTGTGACTTTCTTGAGTTCTTGTGTTCGACCCCTACATATACTACAACAACTGCTTTAGTACTGATAGGGTATTAATTTGAGCATATCACTTTTCTTGACTCCCAAGGTGCTTCAAGGCGTCGTGATCTGTGTACAAAATAAATTCTTTGTGGAAAAGATAATGCCGCCAATGTCGAATGGCTTGCATAATTGCATAAAATTCCACATCATACGTACTATATCGGCTTCGAGCTCCCGCCAATTTCTCGCTAAAATATGCAACTGGTTTTCCATTTTGACTAAGGACTGCCCCGATGCCTAGTTTAGAAGCATCAGAATGGAGCTCAAAAACGCATGAAAAATCCGGTAAAACCAAAATTGGTGCGGTCGTAAGCTTCTCCTTGATTTGTTTAAAAGCTTTGTCAGCATCTGAATTCCATGAAAACTTGTTTTCTTTAAGGCAATTAGTGATTGGAGTCATGATTCCACTAAAATGGGGAACAAATCTGCGATAGAATGATGCAAGACCGTGGAAACTGCGTACGTCGGAGACTGTTCGCGGCGTTGGCCATGACGTGATGGCTTCAACTTTGCTGGGGTCCACAACTATACCTTTTGCAGCGATAATGTAGCCTAAAAATAGAACACGTTGAATGCCAAATTCACACTTCTGAGTAGCAACGTATAACTTATTTTCTCGTAAAACAGAGAGGACATCTCGAAGATGTTGAATATGTAATTCCCAAGAGACGCTGAAAATTAAGATGTCATCAAAGTAAACGACGAAAAATTTCCCAATAAACGGTCGCAAAATCTGATTCATAACTCTCATGAATGTGCTTGGTGCATTCGAGAGACCGAAAGGCATGACCATCCATTCAAAGAGGCCTTCACGAGTTTTAAATGCCGTTTTCCATTCATCTCCCGGGCGGACACGAATTTGATGATAACCACTCTTCAAATCAAGCTTAGTAAATACCAATGAACCACTAATATGGTCTAAAAGATCATCAAGTCGTGGAATTGGGAATCGGTAGCGTATCGTGATTTTGTTAATTGCACGGCTATCTACACACATACGCCAAGAACCATCCTTTTTGGAGATTAGAAAAGCAGGAACGGTGCAAGGACTGAGACTTTCACAAAGATAACCCTTGCGTAAGAGGTCCTCAACTTGACGGCGTAGTTCCTCATGTTCTTTCGGGCTCATGCGGTAGTGTGATTTGTTTGGAAGTATCGAGCCAGACACAAGGTCGATGTGGTGTTGAATATCTCGTAGTGGAGGAAGGCCTGGTGGTAACTCTGTTGGGAATACATCACTAAACTCAGTGATGACGTTTTTGAGTTCATGTGGGATGTCACTGAGTGTTGCAGTTGCTGGTGAAGCAATTAGAGCCAAGACAAATCCTGCTTCGTGCATTGTAGCAACAAAATCAGCTTTGGATAACAGAAGAGTTGGCTTTGGCTTTGACTGTTGTTCAGATGTTGTAATTTGTGGTGAAACGGTAGCTATCTCAGAGGAACTAGCAGAAGGCATTAACCTGATCTTACGTTTCTCAAAGAAAAAGCTATAAGTGTTTAAACGTCCATCGTGTATGGTGCTTCGATCATATTGCCATGGACGACCCAATAAAATATGACAAGCATCCATTGGAACGATGTCACAATGTACACTGTCTTTATAAACAGCTCCGATTGAGAAAGGGACACAAGCTTGTTGAGAAACAGAAATACCTGCTTGTTGATTTACCCAGGCTAATTTATAAGGGGTTGGATGTCGTTCAGCACAAAGTTCAAGTTTACGAACAGCCTCCTCTGAAATAAAGTTGGAGCAGCTTCCTGAATCAACGATTAGTTTGCAGACTTTACCATTAATTGTGCAAGAGGTTTGAAACAGATTCGTCCTTTGCCATGATTCGATTGGGGCCATTGGACTGTAACAGCTGCGTCGTACAACTAACAATGATCCTGTATCAGCGTATATTTGTTCTTCTTGTTGGTCCTGAGAATCTGAAATTTCATCATTGTAATCATCATAAATAGCGTGTTGATCTTGTATATGACCCTCTGTTAGCAACCCACGCCGCTTTTGATTTGGGCAAGCCGTCTGTCGATGACCTGTTTCATTACATGCATAACATCTCAATGCATTAGGACGGGAGGGACGAGAATTTCCAATATTCTAAGAACCATTAGTTGATCGATTTTGGGGAATAAGATGGCTGGACTCGTTGTTCTCGGCATGTCGAGTTGTGGCTGAGCTATTCGAAATTCCCAGCTCAGCTGTAGAAGATGTGCTTCTGTTTCTGTTCTCGTAAGAATTCCAGGTAGAAGAACCTTGTTTGTTCTGTTGTTCAAACGCTAACGCTCTCTGGTGTGCCTCTGAAACTGTGATAGGATCAAACTGGTTTAACCAATTTTGTAATTGGGGGCGCATGCCACCAATAAAACGGGATACTAATTGGTCTTCATTTTCATGGATATCGTTACGTGTTAACAGAAGAAAGAATTCTTCTGCATAATCTCCCACTCCACGATTACCTTGACGAAGGTTTTGTAGTCGATTATACAGAGTTCGTGTATAGTTATAGGGTAAAAACGACTTACGCATATGTTTCTTCAACTTTTCCCATGAAGAAATTTTGTCTTTTCCTTCTCGTACTCGTTTTTGTTTGAGTTGCTGCCACCAAGCACAAGCACGACCCTTAAAACGTGTTGCAACCAAGGCTACTCTGCGATGATCAGGGACGTTTTTGAAATCCAACAATTCTTCAATGTTAGTGATCCAATCAATAAGGTCTTCAGGACTTAGTGTTCCATGGAAATCAGGTTTTCAACCTTGAAGCCTGCTTCCCATCGAGTATCTGCATCGTTTCGTGGATTAGCGACGGCTCTGTTGTGGTGTTGCCTCTGATTTTGTTGGAATTCTGCACCTGCAAACGGGTTTTCTTCGATGTCTTCATCATCATCAGCGAATACATGGTGGTGGTGCTCTCGCGGTTCTGTTCGTGCGGTTCTATTTGCACCGACGGCATCTGCGTTTGCGGCGAAAGCAGTCTGGATACCTTGTTGTATTGATTCAGAGAGGGTTCGGCGAAGGTTCGCGTTAAACGTTTTCTGAAAATCTTCTAAAAACTGTTGAAAATTAGACCAATTTTCCACAGGTTGTTTCTGAGGTTGAGTATTTTTAGTTTTGACATTTTTGCAAAAAGACCAATTTTAAAAGACAATTATATCATTTTCTATTTCAATTATTTTTTCTTATTTGTAATGGCATTTTATGTAATATAAAATAAATTAGAGAATGGTAAAGTTGTATTAATATATAATATATAGAGAATATCATGTTCAGATTTTTTTTGGTTAGTTAGTGAATTATAATTTTTTTGGTGGTTATACACTGCAGTTCCCCTATTGTTTTTGTATGGTCTCTCATGAGAAGCATTTGAGGTTATGTAAATGCTGTCGTATATGAATCCTCACAAAAGAGGCTAGGAATCTCTAGAGATAGAGAAAAATTCACGAGCTGAAAAAGGAGTATCCACCTCATTTGAGGTAATAGAGATTGAATTTTGTTTACCGCTTTTATAAACAAATATGGAAGTTGAACTGATTTTAAAGATTTTCTTATCAAAATTGTTAATTTAAATCATAGAAACCAAATACAACCTTGCTGAATATCGGTATCATAATCTGAGGATGACTCTTCAATCAATACTCGTCTTCTTGAACGAGCAAGTATTGTTGAGCAATGAGCAAGTGTCTGTGGCACTGTTGTTCTTGAAGTGATTCTGTATATATACATATTATTTGTCACATTTATAATGGTGGACAAAAGGGAGACTCTAGATCAAATCATCACTACAGGCTTCAACACCTGAAGTTTCGTGACCAATGACCAAAAACCAAACTAGATCTTTCCACTATGCAGTACAATGCAAAAGATATACCAAAGATGAAATTTGCTTCCTCTTGAATATCTTTGGATGTTCAAGCTTTAGTTTCACTTCCCTGATGATACGCACTTCCCTGAACCGTCGCCCCCTTGCCGAAACGAGCTGGATAATCCTTGCGAGCAAAGGCTACTCCAAGGCGTGTGGAAGGAAGAGGTCGCACAGAGGTGATGGAGGTCCTCTGATATTCCTCGAGTTCTCTCAAGGATATTACACACCTAGAGAAGAACAGAGCCTGGATGTCACTCACCAAGCAAAATCGAAGAGAAGAAGAAGAAGTCTCTCGTTCTCTTGGACTAGAAAGCGGCTGCGCCGTAATAGGTTTATTAAAAGATTCCTTTTAAAATTTTCAGTAACCTTACAAAGGTCTATAAAGGGAAAAACGAGTCTCTATGTTTTAAAGAATTGCAAAATAACCCAAAAGAAAAGAAAGACAAAGAAACATCCAAAGTTTGCGCAAAAGAAGAGAAAAGGAAAGAATGACTAAAACGAGGCCTTGTGCGCAAATTAGGCCTTGTTTTAGCTAGTGAGCTGAGGTGAAGTGATCTATCCTTGCCTCGTTAAAAACCTGTCTTTGTAAAACCCAATTGGGACAAAAGCAAAGACAGGGAAAAAGAGTACAAGGTTAGGTCACGAGCTCACTAGCCATCGTGGACTTGAAGTAGGGTGATTGTTGGAGTGATCTTGCATTCGTCTTGGCTTAAGTATGATGGCTGCTCCTGAATTTGTTTGAGAACGCTAGCCACTGCCTCCTTGAGCTCCTTAGCTTTTGACCTCGTCATGGGGCCGGTGGAGACGATAAGAGGCTCCTCAGCTTCAAGCTCCTCAGCTACGAGCTCCTTGGCTTCAAGATCAGCTTCTGATCGGTTTGATTCTCCCATGATCACATCACCTGAGAACCTCCTTCTCTGACTCTGGGCATACAAAATCCGCAACTCGGCTTAAAGAAATTTCCATCAACTTTATCACTTTTTGGTTCTAATGGTTTCAGATGGAACAGCACAAGTATAGTGTCAGTCTTCTTTGCTTTGTAGACGATCACGGATGTTACAAAGAGCTTAGCGATTGTGTCCTCTCACTTGCACACAGCGATCCTCCTCTCAGGTTTTCCGTGTCTTCCTCTATTTGCCACCACTCTACAGGGAATTCATCTACCTATTTCTGCAAAAAACTTCTAGAGGAAGTTTACTAGGTCTTTCCTTAATCCAGAGCAAGATAGAGCCGAAGACTAAACCTTGGCTTTAGAAACTGTTGTTAAAACGGGGATTCAGAAGTGATATTTGACTTGACAAGGGATATTCTTTGCATTCTTCTGAAGTCAGTGAGGTTCTGGAACAAGGGCTTGAATATATCGGGAATTTCCAGGCACAACATGTGACCCTGTGTAAAAACAGTAGCGATCAATGCGGTTTTGTGTCAGAGTTTGCGTTAAAGATCGCACAAATCGGAACACACACTGCAAGGAAGCTGTGAGGAAGATCTATTACTGTATCTGGAAGTGGAGGAGATAAACATAGAACGTAGGCCCAAAACTGGGTCAATTTTAGTCTCTTTTTTTTTTTGGGACAAACAGTTAATTTTTCATTAAGATTAAGGAGCCTCAAACTGAGGAATTACATCCAAAGGAAAGGGAAATACAAGATAACAAGGCAACATGTGCCAAAAGGTCAACCAAAATATGTTTAAACAAGAGGTAGATTGAAGATACACTTCATCAAAAGAAACCATAAGAGATCGAAAAACGGATACAATCTCGGAGATTTCTTGATTAGCTGCATCGAATGTAACCCGAAGGGTTACAAACTCTGCAACAATGGCAGAAGAGACCATTAGGTGGGAGGAAGAACCTTGCAATACCGGCGAGTCTTGAACATCCAATCCACTCCAAACAAGAGGGAAATTTGGGAAGAGCAACATTCCTCTGATGTCTTGAAGCACTCCGCTCAGCTGGATGGAAGACGAACCTCAAAACAATATCTCTGCATAACAAACAAGTCTCTCTAAAGATGATGCCAAAACCGCAACTAATATAACTATGCATCAAGACCAAATGTCTCATATAGAAATCAAAACACCTTATTTCATAATGAGAGATTTGTTTTTGTAGGGAATCGTTTTGCGAAAACGGTCACTAAGCTCGGTAGTGTGATTAGAGTTGTTAAGAAAGTTGATAATTCGTGATTTAGTGAAGTCAAGGCTTAGCTTGAAGGTTATTGTTAGTGAATCTCATTGGGTTTTGATTAGTAGATTGACTGGAAACCAAAAATTGTGAAAAAGAGACGTTATAAGAATGCAGAAAATTGTGAGTCCATGGAGATATTATTGCTTCTTTCACAATCTAGTCTGTCGCAAATTGTGTGGATTGAATATTACATCAATGTAAAATCAAGAGAAGATCGTCACAAGCATGAGACTTGAGAAAAACAGTTGACTCTGTTCTTAAACAGAGTTATTACTTGCAACAAACAGAGGAGTCTGTCTAAAACAGAGTTCAAACCTTGCGTACACGATTTCAAAGACAAAATTGCGGTCTTATCAAAAAGCTTCAATCCATTTCACTGAAAGCGTTTAAAACGTGCTAAGAATATTTCTTGGGTTGCAAGAATTTTGTAACCTTTTCTTTGTTACATAACATGACATTGTGTTCCAGCTACGGAAAAAGAATACCATCATACTATGCCACTGTAAAATCAAGTGACATGAACAGCTACATACATAAGTATTTTCCTCCTTTAATCTATACACATATTAAGTCATGGATCCTTTCCCCTTTGATATGGAATCCAAACAGCTGATTTCCATCACCAAATAAGCAGCCACAGGCTTGATTCAACGCTTGATCACATTCACATGATAACTGTAGTGATACACAGCCTCCCATCTTGCTCAAACTTTCAGACAGAAACCAAAACTGCCTTGAAGAATGAGCAAGAGAAAGCGGAAGACCTATAATGTAATGACTTGATGAGAAAAATAGTAAGTCAAGACTGCAAGATAAAGTATTGACCTTTCTACACCAATAATTCAGAAACAGCTGAAGAATTTTCACATCTACAAAATGATTTCGACCATAAATATGAAGAGCACGAGAAAGAGGAAGGTGAATGCATTGAATGAATGAGCAAGAGAAAGAGGAATACCAATAATTCAATGACCTGATGGGAAATGAGACTTCATTTTACACCAATAATTAAGAAACGAGCAATATGAGAAAATGAGTGTGCCAGCATTCTACATTTATTCTCTATCCAAATTTCTAATCTGGTTAAACTAAAAATATAGTGAAAAAACTAACTTGTAATCTGAACCAAAGAGAAACTGAATCAGAATTGAATCGAACAGAAAATGAATTGATTGAAACTTCAGGTTTTACTAAAAATAAAATAGTCCTAATAAATCTTGGTAAAAAGCTGAAACCAAATTAAAACTGACCAGTGGCAACCAAACTCGGTTCAAGTAGTTCTTCAGTAGGTGATTGAAGCTTAGAAGGTATCAAATCAGGAGCCACATGAACCACTCAGGCATTTCATGGAATCTTTCTCTACATCCCATTAAGATTTTGGGATTCTGTTATTTGGGAATGGTCTCTCTCAGGTATTTCATCCAAAACTTGAAAATCAATTGTTTCATTTGAGCCCCCAAAATATGATTGAGATTCTCTACATTCTTCCATCTTCCAATCGAAGTTGTCATGTTTTTTCCTGAGCAAATTAGAGAAATGAAATGAGATTTTTGCCTTGATTGCTAGATTCTGAGTTGTAATTGTTCTAAAATTAAACAAAACAAAATTACTCTGTTTGATGATTTAGAGTTAACTCAGAGAGCAGATTATCAAAATCGTCGAATGTGAATGGGAATGTGAATGAGAGCTCCAAGAATCGTCAACCCAAATTTGCGGATCGGTCTTCTTTAGTGTTTCTGACGTTTTCGCTCTGTGATTGATTCCCTCATCACTCTGATGAATCGTGATGAATGAGAGATTCATAAGAAATTTAAAATTGGAGAAGAGAGAAAATGAAAATTTCTGAATCAAAATATGTTTACAAAATCGAATGCTTAGCCACTGTCGTTTTCTTACTATTAACGAATATACACCAAAAGAGTCTTTGAATTATTTAAATGAAAGTTTCCAACTTTGAGAAATGCAAACTTGACTCTGAGAGGATACACTCACACTCACAGGAATCTACGGCTTAGGAGCCTCTTTCTCCCATTCTAAGCTATTATTGCTGCTCGTGTCTCAGGAAACTCAGTGGCAGCTTTGGGCAGCTTGGGGCAGTTGCCGACAACAAATTCTCTCAGGTTTGGAAGAACCGGAGGATCAGAGAAAATTCTCTTTAATTCAGACAAATCTCTTAATTGAAGGACTTCTAGCTTCCCAAAGGGAACAATATGTGGATGCACATTGCTAATACTCATTCCTTTCTCCCTATTTATTATTTCTTCTATGTTTCCTGAATTCCACACATCTAGAGACCTGAGATTTTGGGCGAAGAACAGCCATGTCAAGTCCTTTGAACCTTTCAATATGTATATGGCAACAGTGGAGAGGTGCTTGAAGCCTTGAGAACTTGTACATAGAAGCTCTTCTCTTTCTTTGCTTTCCCAATCTATCTTTATCTCTGAGATATAACAGAGCACAATCTCAAGGCGTTGAAGACCACACAGAGCTACCGTGTTTAATACTACAACCTCTGCTGACATATTCTTTAGGTTTAAACCTCGAATACAATTCGCCAATCGCTTCACTCGTTGGATACTTTCCAAAATCAAAGCATCCCTTATGTTTGCTGTTAAAATCTTCAAGTGCTCTAAGAGTTGTAGCTCTTCCAATAATCTTGCATCGATATAAACAAGGGAACCAAATAGTTTCAACACTTGAAGATTTGGTAAGTTTGTTCCTATCCCGGCAATGCTTTCAAGTGAACGAGTATTCTCCAGGTCCAAGCTTATTAGTTTCCTCAACCACTTCAAACCAGCTGGTAACGATTTTATCCCTGTGAAAGATAAATTGAGGTATTCCAAGGAACTCAATCGGCAAATTTCTTTCGGCAATGCGCAAAGAGCACGATTTCGCGAAAGATCCAAGACGACAAGGGCTTTCATAAACTGAAAGAACTCACCTGAAATAACCTTTAACTTGTTATCACAGAGTAATAAGGTCGAGAGGTTGGGGCACTTGGGACAGCAAGATATCTCTTCAATTTGATTACTCATCAACGAGATCCTTCTCACAACTTTCCAGTTGATGTCATTTGGTATATGGCGTAACTGCGCACCAGATTTAACACACAGTTTTTCTTCCTCTTTTTCGAAGTTAGACCCTATCCAAAGAGCCATCTCGCGTAAAACATCATGCATTTTCACCTTCGCTCGGAATTTAACATCAACATCCACCAATAGATGTGCACGAACTAACGAACCAATTATAGCATGACCTTGGTTGTTACTTCCATCTTCATCTCTGTTTCCATTTATAAATCCTTCGCCGAACCAATATTCTATCAACTCCTCCTTCTCAATTTCATAGTCTTCCGGGAACAATGAACAATATAGGAAACACGATTTGACATTTTGATCCTTTAAACCATCATAACTAAACTTCAAAATGGAAAGAATATTTTCCTCCATACCCGGAAACTCGTGGCTAGACGAGTTGAGAACATCCATCGCGTGACGCCATTCGTGTACATCCTCTTTACATGCCATGGCTTTGCCAATAACATTGAGTGCAAGTGGCAAGCCACAACATTTCTCAGCAACTTTTCTTGCAAGTGCAGGAATATCCTCATGGCGTTTCAATGGGGCTTCTCCAACAGTATTTTGAAACAATTCCCAAGCTTCATCGGGTGACAAACAATCAACTTTCAGCTCATCGTCAGCTTTCATGTCTTTGCAAACTTCCTTTGAACGAGTTGTGAAAACTATCTTCGATCCATTATCTCGAGTTGGAGGTGGAACTCCTATCTTGTTCAGATCAACCTCGCTCCATAGATCGTCTAATAACAGCACAAATTTCTTTCTGCTAAGGATATTGTATATGGAAGAGGCTTTCTCCTCTTCTGTTTCTTCTTTCCATTCCTTGTCAAGACGTAATCTTCCTAAAATCTGATTCTGAATGCCCTCATTTTGCAAATCTTTAGAGACCACAACCCATATCACAACATCAAATTCATCCACGAATTTGTTGTTGATACGAGCTAAGAGGGTGGTTTTTCCTACTCCCCCCATACCATAAAGACCTAAAGTTCTTCGTTCAGCGCTCATGAGGCTGTTCCATGCCTTTTCAACCATTTCCTCCAAACCAACTGTGGTTTGAATATGTTTCTGCCCTACCTTTGGTACAGGGATTTTATCCGCCACCACTTCAAAAACTCCTTCAGATAGAAGCTCTATAACTTCTTCCAACTTCTTCGATACCTTTTTACCATAGTCGCAGCTTGATATGCAGTGGTTAGAAAAATATCCAAAAAGACACAATCTTTCAGTTTCAGTTGATTTAGCCTTAAGCAGATCACTGACCTGAGACTCAATACCTTCTACCCTTGAAAACCATCCTTGGACTTGAGCAAGCCGCTGCAAACTTTTATCTTCTTCAATGGAAACCCTTCTTTTCAGATCATCTCGCCTTTCTACAAGTTTTTGCAAAGTATTCTCCAGCGCCTCGAGGTTAGCTTTCATCATGTGAATGTAATTTCCATCACCGAATAAGCAGCCACAGGCCTTATTCAACGCTTGATCACATGATAACTGCAGTGAAACACAGCCTCCCATCTTTGCTCAAACCTTCAGAAAGAAACCTAATGATTTCACTGCCCAGGATGATGAATGAGCGAGAGGAAGACCTGGCTAGATTAGAAAAGAACAAGTCAAGACTGCAATTTAATAATATTCTTTCACATTAATTCATGGTCTCAACTTGTTAATAAACAGTGCGAGATGGGTTCATCCATGTATTGACAGTCCTACGTAGATTTACAATTTATTAATTGTATTTTGACCATTGAGGGTATGTTAAAGGCCATTAAGATTATATAAACACATAACTATGGATGTGTTTCTTCTGACCAATTCTCTGAACTTAATGATTTTAAAACAACCTATTTAATTACACTTTAAACTCAATTTGCCAGAGTAAGATCGAGTCTTCTTATGGCTGCCTACACGTTTCTTAAGAGTTTGACTTTTTGAAAGTTACGTGATACTTTCCAAGACGAGACTTGGTATAGTCTCAAATAAACCAGCTTGTGGAAAAATCTCCAGGAATTGGTGGAGATGAAGGGTTTGACCTTTAACGAGATTCTTCAATCAGTGATATAAAAACATTTTGCTATTTTTTCTTGATGAACACTAACTGATTAAACCGAGATTACGAAATTGTTTGCATCCAAAACATTTATCGTATTTAGATCAGATTTTCTTAATTCGTAGTCTTCAAAAATTTGATAATAACTTGAAAGAAAAACAATTTAATAATATTTTTTTATCGTTTAACTAATATTTTAGTAAAATTTGACAAATTTTACGTTACAAAAAATGAGCATTTGTTGTCGAATCATTAATAAATTTTACGTTACTAAAGATACTCCAACTCTATGATATCAGTTTTACACAGTCGAAATCACCAAAAAGATCAAATTACCACTGATGGAATTTGTTTGATCTTGTGACTTGGACAAGCATCCAAATGTCTAATATGATTGAGATTCTGCTTTTTCCCTCTCAATTCCGCCTGGAAATTAAATTTCTCTCTGATGTAGAAATTCTTTACATTCTATAATCCCATTTCACACCTTTGAATCAGATACAAAGCTAAAAGAAGGAAACCTTTTAGACCCAAACTTAAATTGATGAGATCTTAGCAGTGAAATCCATATGAAGACAACGATTGAATAAGACAAGCCTTCCGAAGTACCTCAGACAGAGTAATTTGATAAGATCCGAAATGGATCAAATCAGGAATCGAAACAGAAAGGAGGGAGAGATAGACGAAGAGCAGAGGTAGAAGAGAAGATAGAGAGAAAGAAAGTTCTGGAAATCAATCCATTTTCATATGATCGTAATTCGATAAGTGTCTACAAAGACAAGCGAGACTCTAAATATAGAAGCGTAGAAGACAATGGCATAAATGGTAATTAAGCTGAGAAAATGAGAGACTTGGGCTTCTATCTTCTTCTTCGATCCGCAGGCCCAGTTAAAGCCCAAGGTCTCCACTAATCGGGTCATAACAGTATCTTACTGTCACCAACCACTCCGCCTCAATCATTAGTGTTCTCCAAACGAATAGTATAAACCCCCCAAATCATTCTCTCATGCCAATCCAATCTCATTACCCACTGTAAACCCATCTTGAGAAGCTTTCGATTCAACTCCAAAACAAACCTCTACCAACGAGTTAACCAATATAAGTGCATCCTTCTCTTTCTAGTGCTCCCAATGTCTCTTTCTCATAGCAAGTCTCTGTTATACATACCCCTCTTCTATCCAACACAATTTTTCTGTAAACCAGACCACACTTCCATTGTTTCTGAACTTATTTTAATAATAGTCATAGGGATCACTTATTTTACCACCAATTCATAGACGTTCCTAATTTAATAAGACAAAAATCACAAAATGAAAGAAGGATAAGAAGACAGATTATGGACAGAAAGAGAAGAGTTGTAGACAGTCTGGTTAGTCAGTTAATTAGTATATGATTTTTGGTGATGAATATCGCTAACGTATCTAAAAATACATTAATATGTCTTTTGAATTGCAGTTTCATTAGTTAGCTTTTCATTAAGTCATTTCATTTTAGAAGAATATTCATAATTTTTACAAATTTCAACAGCAACAACACAAATTTTTAATCAGTAGAACGATTTTCTGGATTAATTTGCACTGCATCAATGGAAAGAAGTAAGAAACAAAGTCATTGAGTGAATGTCTCAACTGAGGCTAATATCCATTTGTACCTTTAGTGAATGTCATGGACAACAAGTGAGGGTCACTCTCTGGTTCTTTTGGAGATGATTTCTATGCAGAAGTTGTGCCTAGACGTCAGCTGGAATCGAAGAAAAAATGTAATTGATTTCGATCTCGATCTCAAAGGGAACGTATGTGTTATCACTTGTGTCACAGTTATCACTGAGATTTGAGCCTCACACTGGTGGTTTTCAAGTCAGTAGCTGCCTTATTAATCTGACTGATATATACCAAATCAAGAAAAAGAAAACATGATCTCGTTAAAAGGGAAACCCGATCAAGGAAAATGTTACCCTTTGTATCTATTTCATCAAATGAATGGCTCTTGTCTATCCAATTCCTGGAATATAATATTAAGGGAAAGAGCATTGATATTTCAATCCCTGATTTGTCTCATCTTAATCACTGTAATTATTCATATTATAATCCATGTAATTGCTCTGTTTATGATCCTGTAGTTACTCTTGTAATCATCTTCTCCTTGTATAAATATGTGCTCGGCACAAAGGTGAAATATATAATTCATTCATACAGCTTTCATATATAACAGTATGTAAAACCAGAAAAACCAGGAAAAACCACCTCATTGATGTGATGTCCTGAGCCATATTATTGATTGTATCTAATCATTAAGCTATGAAATGCAATCCTTGATCCTGCAACAACCTTTAGTGGGGGTTATTGGTTCTTGCATTTTAATGAATTTAGAAATCATTCTCGGATTTAGAAATCCTAATGAATCCATTGATTTTAAAATCAGATAAGTGAATTTCAAAATTAAATAAGTTGGATTTCAAAATCAAATAAGCGGATTATCGTAAATTAACCAAATGGATTTACAATAATTTTTTGTTCTTTTTCTTTCATTAATCATCTATTATTCTCCTAAAGTATATAATCTGTCCACATATTTGTTGCAGTTATTGCTCTCAATTGATTGGTATGTTCTCTTTCTTGATCATGGGTTCCAATCAGGGTCGGCCCTGAGGCCAAGCAAGCCAAGCATGGACTTGCGGCCCTCGTTTTATAAAAAAAAATTCAGCCCTAAAATTGTTAAAAATCTTCTTAGGCTAGTCGTAAAGTGTAGATGTTTAGCACTACATGTCATGAGTTCGATTATGATGAAATGGTTTTGTTTTGTTTTTTTATTTTTAATAAACCAATATAATTAAAACTCAGGGCCGGCTATGGTTCCAAGAATTTCGTCATCATTGTTATTAACTTCTTCAAGATCTTCTTCTTCTTCTTCATCAAAAGTTGAACCTCCACTTAGAAACTAGCGCTAAGCCTCGTGTCCAGCATGTGTTTTTTTTTAATATATATTGCCTCTTTGGCTCTCGCGTTACTTTCATTCTGTAATTTTAGACTCTAGAGAGACACAATGACGAATGCAATAGAGCAGAAACAAAAATCTCAAACTGTAGTAGAGACGAAGCTTGATATCCACAATGTGGTCACCACAGCCACCACTTACGGTGAGGACAAACGTCATGGTGGCAGACGCAACGACGTGGCAATGGTTGTGTTAAGAGCCATGTGCATGGCCGTATCGGCGGTGGCTGTGTTGTTAATGTTGACAGCCCGTGAGATTACGTAATCCTCTGCTTCTTCCCTACAGAGACCATCAATTCCTCTACTTCTTGTTCTTCTATGTGTTGGATCAAACTATGTTGTTGGTCTGAGAAATCCAGATCTTGATGGTTTTTGTCGGAAACACATTGATGGTGTTGAAGAAGAGGGAAGAATCTAGATAAAAAGATGCGAGCATACGAAACCCATCTACAAAACCCTATGAGGAAGAAGTTGAACAGAGCAAAGAAATGGAGAGAAGAAGATTGTTTGCATTCCGACAAGAAACACTTCTTCATGGTTGTGTATCAAATGAATGAATGAAAGGAATTTTCAAATAACTAAGCAAAGCGTCTTAGAGGAGATGTTGAAGGTATAGAATTTATGTGCATGATAGAGTTTTCAAAAAGGCAAAAGAGAGGAAGGTGGTAGTCCGTATTTGAAAAGGAAAAGGAAAGAGGAAGTTTCTTTCAATTTCTTGCAACATTGTTGGAAACATTTTTGTCCAGTTTGACAGTTTGATCCAACACATGTCGGTGGTGGCTGTGTCGTTAAGCTTCAGCTGGATTATTTTTGAAAAAAAAAAAATCATTGAACCAACATTAACGAAACACGTAGTAGCTTCAGCTGGATTTTTTTCCGTTAATGTTGATTTTTTTTTGTTTCGTGTTTCATCTTATAACAAAAAAAAAAAAACCACTTGAAAATCCAAATCCAACCAAATAACAAGGTTTCACTCGATATTTGCTCCTTTGTATTTTACTCTTAAAAACACTTGTAAATCCATTCAAATCCAAATTAAAATCAAATCCTTATGCAAATCTTTACTATTGAATAACACTTGATTTTAACATGGATTTTAAAATCATAGAAGCAATAACACAAGATTTGAATATGGATTTCAAAATCATATAACCAATAACACTGGATTTGGTTTGGATTTCCAAATCCATTAAAATGCAAGAACCAATAACCCCTCCTTAGACTCTGGATTTTAGAAATCGTTCAATAGAGACCAGATGATAAAAGCAAAACACGCATACACATCGTGTTAAAGGACATTCAATGGAGACCGTAATTTAATTCAGGATTTTCCACTATCCATTATTAAATCAGGAATCGGACAGAAAGGAGGGAGAGAGACTAAGAAGAGGTAGAAGAGAAGATAGAGAGAGAAAGTTATGGAAATCAATCCATTTTCATATGATCGAAATTCGATAAGTGTTTACAAAGACAAGCGAGACTAAATATAGAAGCGTACAAGACAATGGCATAAATTGTAAATAAGCTGAGATAATGAGAGACTTAGGCTTCTATCTTCTTCTTCGATCCGCAGGCCCAGTTAAAGCCCAAGGTCTCCAGTATTTGGGACATAACAAACTCGTTGTAAATGATTTCAAGAATAATCAACTTCTCATTCTGTCCAACAACGTTCACGAGCGTACGACCATCAACACCACTATATATGAAGTTCATAGTACTGTTGTCAAAAGTGGTGGAAAAGCGTTGTCTTCTTCTTCTCGATGAAGAGAGTATTTAAAGTTACAAAGAGTATTTAAAGTTACAAAGAGAATCCTAAGGTATATATAAGAAGGTAAATATACAGGTAATAGGAAGTAGTCATATTTTCTATACTCCCCCTCAAGTTGGCGCATGTAGATCGCGAATGCCCAACTTGCTAAAGAGATGAAGAAGTTGAGCTTTCAAAAGAACTTTAGTAAACGCATCAGCTGGCTGTTCAGATGTTCGAATATAAGCCGTTGAAATCACGCCATCTTTGACAGCATCACGATTTTGATGACAATCAATTTCAACGTGTTTTGTCCATTGGTGACAAACCAGATTAGCAGCCATGTTTAACGCAGATTGATTGTCACAATAGAGAGGAATTGGGCGATCTTGCGGAAGCCCAAAGAAAAGCAAAACTTGACGAATCCACTTGACTTCACGCAATGTATCAGCCATCGCACGATACTCTGCCTCAGCCGAAGATCACGAAACAACTTTATGCTTAATTGTTTTCCAAGAGATGGGAAAACCACCTAGCGTCATCACATACCCCGTAAGAGAACGACGTGTAAGCGGACAGGATGCCCAATCGGAATCAGAAAATGATACTAGGGGAAGAGGAGAGTTGGCACAAACATAAGACTTTGACCCGGAGAACCTTTGAGAAATCGAACCGCCTGCATCACAGCTTCCCAATGTGATTTACAAGGCTGATGCAGAAATTGAGACAAAATATGCACAACATAACAAAGTTCAGGACGCGTGATTGTTAGGTAGATGAGACGACCAATAACCCGACAATAACGTTCCGGTTCAGCAAAGATTTCATCTGTAACCAAAGCAAGACGATGATTATGCTCGATAGGTACGACAGAAGGACGAGCACCAAGGAGACAACATTATGTGATGATATCGAGACAGTACTTTCGTTGACTAAGAAAAATACCTTCTTCATTCCTTGTGATTTCAAGACCAAGAAAGTAACGAGCATGTCCTAAATCCTTCATGTGAAAACACTTACACATATATTCTTTTAAACACACAATTGTCGGATTATCATTACCACCAATGATCAAGTCGTCAACATAAACTAGAACATAAAGTTCAACTCCATCTTTTGACATCGAGAAAAGTGCAGTATCCGAGACAGATTGTGTGAAACCATAGCGAAGAAGGGCAGCTCTTAAAGTTTCAAACCAACATCGAGGAGCTTGCTTAAAACCATATAATGACTTACGCAGCTTACAAACTTTATTTGGTGAATCTGTCTTGAATCCTGGTGGAAGTCGCATGTATACCTCTTCTTCTAAAGTGCCATGACGAAAAGCATTATGGACATCCATCTGATGAAGCTCCCAATTACGCGCATAGGCAATACGAAGAAAGATCTGAACCGTAGTCAACTTAGACACGGGAGCAAACGTTTCTTTGAAATCCAACCCTTCCTTTTGACGATTACCTAGAGCAACCAAATGCGCCTTATAGCGCTCAATGCTTCCATCCGAATTAAATTTGATTTTATACACCAACTTGCAACCAATAGCTATCTTGCCAGGAGGAAGATCTGTAACGTCCCAAGTATGGATGTCCTCAAGCGCTGTAATCTCAACGGACATAGCATTGTTCCAGACTTTAAGTTTGACAGCTTCCAAGAACATTCTCGGTTCATTCATAGCAGTGATAGCCGCTAAGAAAATACAGTAGGCTGCAGAAAAACGGTAAGATGAAAGATGGTCAGAAATAGGATATGGTGTACCTGCAGGAACGATGTCTGAGAGAAGCGGGAAGTGTGATGGGTCTTGGATCGAGAGAGCTGAATATGTGATGTAATTCTTGAGCAAACAGACTTTGTCTTCTCTCTGTGACCTCGACCAAGCAACTCTTCCGAAATCACAGGGTTTGGTGACGATGTCGCTGGATTCGTTGGAGTAGCCGTAGGTGACAATGGCTCCGGAGAATCAGACAAGTTTTCTGAAGAATCTGGAACCGAAGTAGAATCAGATGGCAAGTCATTAACGGGAGAAGGAGATGATGATCTCCCCATGTCAACAACAATCGATACACCAATATTTTTCTTCAAAGAGAATGGACAGTATAGGGGCCGTCAACAGAGGTGAATCAGCTGTCGGAGATGCAAATGGATAAACGTCATCATTGAAAACGACATTGCGAGAGACAAAATATTCTTCTCGTTCAAGATCGTATACCTTCCAACCCTTCTGACCATACGGGTAACCAATAAAGATACACTTCGTAGCTCGCTCATCAAATTTATCTCGACGCCGAGTGCCTTTGTGAGCATAGCAAAGACAGCCATACGTTCATATATGGTCATAAGACGGCTTCTTAGCAAACAGAATCTCATAAGGTGTATGACCGTGAAGCACAGTAGATGGTGTGCGGTTTATTAAGTAAGCCGCAGTAAGCACACAATCTCCCCAAAACTGAATAGGTAATGAAGCCTGAAACCGAAGAGAACGTGCGATGTTCAAGATATGGCGATGTTTCCGCTCAACATGACCATTCTGCTGCGGTGTCCCAACGCATGACGTTTGATGTACGATTCCTTGTGTAGCAAAAAATGGTTTGAGGCACATGAATTCAGTACTATTGTCACTACGCACCACTCGAACTTTCTTCTCAAATTGTCTTGCGGCCATATGACAGAAATTTTCTAGATGATACGAAACTTCATTTTTTGATCGCATAAGAAACAGCCACACCGCTCGTGAATGATCATCGACAACGGTAAGAAAGTAACTAGAACCGCAAAGTGCTGGAGTTTGATAAGGACCCCATACGTCACAATGAATTAAGGAGAAAACATCCGCTGCTTTATTATTACTTTCCGAGAAAGGGAAGCTAGGAAGTTTAACTCGAACACAAATGTCACACCTCAAATCAACAATACCAGATAAATGAGAAAGTAAAGGCTGCGACGGATGTCCCCAACTACGATGCCACAACGCTCAAGAATCCAGAACCGCAACATTGACTTGGAGCCCGAAAGCACCTCGAAAAAAATAAAGACCATCACACTCATTACCCGCTCCAATCAGCATCCTCGTAACACGATCTTGTAAATAGCAAAACTTATCAGTGAAAATCGCCAAACACGGTTTCTCTTTGAGTAAACGAGAAACGGACAACAATGTGGGTTGAAGATTAGGAATATAAAGAACACGAGAGAGAACAACAGATTCTCTAAGTTTCAATTTTCCTTCTTTCATGGCATTTGCAACTTCCCCATTTGGCAAGCCAATCGGACACGGAAGAATATCAGAATGATCAAACAAGAGATCAATATTCCCGGTTAGATGAACAGAGGCTCCCGAATCAATAATAATACCAGAAAGACGATCACGATGCGCTGGCTTAGCAGAATTGAGAAGATTAACGAGCGTCTCCCATTGTTCATTATTCAGTTCCAATCCTTGTCGATCTGCGTCAGTGGTATAAGGTGGTTGAGACGATGCTAAACCGAAATTAGCTTGAGTAGCATTGGCACGCCCATATCCAATTTCTTTTCCACGACCTGTGTTGTAATTTTGTCTTCCACCTCGTGCTCTACCACGACCACGACCAGCATCACTAGGAAACCCATGGAGTTGATAGCACGAGTGCTCTAGATGACCAAAACGTCCACAGTAGCTGCAAATAGGACGACCACAACTAGAATCATTTCGAATTTGCTGAGTACGACCAGACTGAGCAGCAACGGCGGAGAAACCAACAGCCTCATGACGATTTTCAGACACACGAGTGACATGTTGATGTCGTTCTTCTTGCAAGACCATGGAGAATGCACTCTCAAGATTTGGAGACGGCTGCATACAAAGGATATTAGACCGTGTTGTACCGAAGCGAACTCCATCCAAACCCATCAAGAATTGATACTTTCGTTCACGATCACGATTTGCAAGCAGAGCTTTGACAGTCGTGCAATCGCTTCTACCACAACAACAATCCGGAGTCGGTTCATACTCGGTCAGATCATCCAGAGAAGTTTCATGCTACCAAAGTAGTCCTGAACTGAGTAAGCTTCTTGCTTTGAAGTATCAAGATCTGCCTTAAGCTCATAAACCCGAGGCTCATTTCCAACCGAAAAACGACTTTTCAGACCTTGCCAAAGCTCGAAGGCAGTGTCAGCAGCACATGAGACAGAGTTCCGCAACTTGGGTTCAATGGTATTGAGAATCCAAGCAACTAGCATTGAGTTGATAATTCCCCACAGCCTGATTTTATTTGCACCAGAAACCGGCTTCGTGACCAATCCATCAATAAAAACCCAACTTATTATTTGCTTTGAGAGCATTACGCAGAAGCTTGGCCCATCGTTCATAATTTGGACCATTGAGAGACACAGTAGAAATCACTTGACCAGGATCTGCTCCAGGAGCCAAGTAGTAATCTGAGAGAATTGTGATATCACGCCCAACTTCAGCCTGAAATTTGCATGTAGCAGAGCTCTGTTCGTCGTCGTTAGCCATGGAGAACAACAAAGTGAAGAACAAAGAAACACCAGAACTTCCCAATTAATATCAATCGAAACCAAGAGATAAAGGTTGCAAAGAGCAATCCACAAACTAGAGATCGAATTCGCTTGACCAGATGGCGAATTCTATGAGAGAAACATAGAAGATTTGAGAGAAATATGTGAGAATCGCTTGATGGAAACCCTCTCTGATACCATGTCAAAAGTGGTGGAAAAGCGTTGTCTTGTTCTTCTCGATGAAGAGAGTATTTAAAGTTACAAAGAGAATCCTAAGTTACAAAAAGAATCCTAAGGTATATACAAGAAGGTAAATATACGGGTAATAGGAAGTAGTCATATTCTCTATAAATGTCTTTTCCCACCGTTGAAAGAACACCAATTCCTGCCTTCTTATGTGTCCCTTTCTTTGCTTCATTTCTCTCATGAAACCAAACTACAACTGCTCTGTGAATCAAGATCCTCTTAACAATCAAAGTATCACTTGCTTCAGGGTGAAAGATTTCTGTAGTTACTTCCATCTTCTTGGACTGAAACTCTGGCGCCCTTATATCATCTGTATGATTCGTATTTTCTGCATCAATAACTGTCCCTCTTCAGAGTCTCCACATATTATTACTCGCCCTTTGAAGATTCACCTTGTCTCTGCCATTGTTTCCACACTTGAACACTTCCATTGTTTCTCGACTTCTTCTTCACAATAAGGTCAACAATAATAACAGGGTTTAAGCAGGGGTGGATCCAGAAACTTTTTTAGTATGGGACACATCTTGTAATTAATATTTAGATTATAGACATTTAAATAAATTTTCTATTAATTACTTAAAGAAAAACAAAATTTAGTGTGGGGCACATCCCACACCCCTTCCTCACTTGCATCCGCCCCTGTGTTTAAGTGAAGAATAAGTTGTCCCAGTTGCTTTACCTCCTTTTGCTCAGATTGTACTCCACACTGAGGTCGTTTACCCGAGATCTTCTCCGGTGGAGCTTGCCCTTTCTTAACGAGCTCTACATCCAAAAGCTCTCATGTGTAATTGTCCTCACAAGGAGTGACGTGTGCTAGCAGGTTCTTGCCTTTTGTAATCAACATTTTCATTCCCTCGTATTCATTGATCATGTTATGTTGAAGTTGTTGCTGCTTATTCTGCCGGTTCTGAGTCTCCCATGAAGCACATTGAAACTTAACACCTGAGCTAAGCAATTGTTTCAACATCTTAATCCCTTTTTCATGACCATGAAACAATTCTTGCAATTCCCATCTCATGATCCACTGTAAACACATCATCTCTTTTTGCTCATGCTCCTCGACTCCACGTTGATCTTCCTTTTCCAAAATAATCTTCCTTCTCCAACCATGAGAACTTGTTATCCATGGTAAGAACGTTTTCTCAATCGTCAGACTTCTACCATCACCACTGTTAACTCTTTCTACCCAAACTAGCTGAGTTTGACCAACTAATAATTATTTTGGCGTTTACGGGTGCGGTGCAGCGATTCGCTTGATAAATATCGCAACTCAGGCTGGATCCGTTAAGATGATTGCACATAAGATGATAGATTCGGTGAAAGAGCTTGTGGAGAGAAGAATGGAAGTTGGCCTTGTGAGGAGCTTTCAGAGATCTTGAAAGCATTGTGGAGAAACAATGGGACTGGTACAGGACTTGCGAATACAGATTCGTTAAGGGTTTGCTTTGGAAGCTCTACGCAATCGAAGGCATGAAAATGGAAAGTAAGATGGTGCTATGGAGAATCAATGGGAATTCGAGAGGAATGTGAATGAAGAATTTAAAGTGCTACCAGAGACTAAGCTTGATTGGTTGAACCAACCTGAGACTTTGGCAAATTGATATCTTCAGTTTAGTTTGTATATAGTTTAGTTTGTTTTACAGAAGAAAATAATGTACCTAATTCTCAAAGCTACCCATGATCATATTCATCAATGCTTTCTTACAAGTTTTTAGTTTTTGTGCTTTTTATATCTTTTCCAAAACCAAGATGTTCGTTATCACCACCAAGGTTCCCAGCTTCATCTAATTCTTGCTCAAAAGGTCTGTGAAGCAGCTCCTGGACAAAAGGACACTTGCAGTTTTGTGGAGCATAGCATCAGAGAAATCAAGCATTGTGCCCAGCAATAATAGCTGCCTCGAAGCAAAGTGATGATTTGGTCCTGAAAATCATATGTACGCACAGGGTAACTCCGAAACAAAAACAGCTAAGTTTTGGTATTAGAAAACGTATTTGGACTTACCAGCCTCTATGTGAGCTTTAACTAGAGCAACGTAATCAGAAACTGTTGCAGGAAGAATTCTTTCTAGCAAATCATTAGCATCTGAAGCTTCAGCAGCATAAACTGCTGCCTCAGCTCCCATTGCAGTAGCAGCATCAGAAAGCTTTGCATGTGTAACAGTCTCATCATTTAGTGTGTCCCATATATAAAACTAACACTATGAGCATAAAAATCATCACAAAAACCTTGTTTGAAGCATAAAAGTACATAACCTCAGCAATAAATAGTTGGTAAGTTGCAAGCTTACTTGAGCGCTTTTGTGTAATTTATTGTCTTCTTGAACGAGAAAGTGACACTATTGTAGGTGGAGTGATGATGTCTACGTTGTAGCTTAATTACTCAAAGTTTACTAATGTCTCCCTCGATTTGCCACCATCAGTCTGCGGGGAATTCATCTACCTGTTTCTGCAGAAACTCTGAAACTCTTAGAGGAAGATTTCTGCTGATGACAAAGAACATGACAAATTCACACCACAAAGAAATTGAGTCCAAGGTTTATTTCGACGGGGGAGTAATGACGCGAGTGCAGAACCACCAATGAGACCAAACCGGAGTAGCTTACTCCTACTGTTTCTGTAAATAAGCCATTAGGAGGAACAAACTGTCACATTACTCCTACTGTTTAATTTATCTACAAGAAGAGGTGCGTTTTATATCATCATATGTTATCAGATTCTGAAATGTAATTGTTATGAAATTAAAACAAACTGGAAAAACAAAATTACTCTATTTGATGATTTAGAGTCAACTCAGAGAGCATATTATCAAAATCGTCAAATATGAATGATCGATGAACCCAAATCGCGGATCGGTCCGTTTCATCCGTTTCCGTTCGGTGATTGATTGATTCTTCTCATCACGGATTAACTGAAATCATTCTGCTGAATCGTGGATCACTTGAGCGATGAAGGATGATAGGAGAGAGATTTTCAGGAGAGAGATAACATAGAACATGGACAAATAATAAACACCAAAAGAGTCTTCGAATTTAAAGCAAACTTGACAATAATTTCATTCAAAGCAAAAGCAGTAAAATAAAATCAAAAACAATGTCATTCACACTCACACGCATTGCAATGGCTTAGGAGCCTCTTTCTCCCATTCTAATCCTCTTCATCTATTATTGCTGCTCGTGTCTCAGGAAACTCAGTGGCAGCTTTGGGCATTGGTGGACAACAAATTCTCTCAGGTTTGGAAGAGCCTGAGAATTCGAGCAAATTCTCTTTAATTCAGAAAAACAATTTACTGTTAGGGTTTCTAGCTTCCCAAAGGGAACCGCCATATCTGGATGCACATTGCTAATACTCATTCCTTTCTCCCTATTTATTATTTCTTCTATGCTTTTTCAACCAATCATACGTAGATACCTGAGATTTTGAGCGAACAACAGCCAGGTCAAGTCCTTTGAACCATTCAAACCCATTATAAAAACAGAGGAGAGGTGCTTGAAGCCTTGAGAACTTGTACATAAAAGCTTTTCTCTTTCTTTGCTTTCCCAATCTATCTTTATCTCTGAGATATCACAGTCCCAAATATCAACGCGTTGAAGACCACCCAGAGCTACCGTGTTTAATACTACAACCTCTGCTGACATATTCTCTAGATATAAACCTCGAATACAATTCACCAATCGCTCCACTCCTTGGATAATTTCCAAGATCAAAGCATCCTTTATGGTTACTTTTAAAATATGGAAGTGCTCTAAGAGTTGTAGCTCTTCTATTAATCCTGCATCAATAGAAACACGGGAATATAATAGTTTCAACACTTGAAGATTTGGTAAGCTTGTTCCTATCCCATCAATGCTTTCAAGTGAACGAATATTCTCCAGGTCCAAGCTTATTAGTTTCCTCAACCCCTTCAAACCAGCTGGTAAAGACCTTATCTTTGTGGATGATAAATTGAGGTATTCCAAGGAACTCAAGCTGCAAATTTCTTCATTTAATGCGCAAAGATCACAATTTTCCGAAAGATCCAAGACGACAAGGGCTTTCATAAACTGAAAGAACTCACCTGAAATAACCTTTAACTTGTTATAACGGAGTAATAAGGTCGAGAGGTTGGGGCACTCGGGACAGCGAGATATCTCTTCAATTTGATTACTCATCAACGAGATCCTTCTCACATTCCAGTTGATGTCATTTGGTATACAGCGTGACTGCTGATCCAATATTCTATCAACCGCTTCTTCTCAATTTCATAGTCTTCCGGGAACAAAGAACAATATAGGAAACACGATTTGACATTTTGATCCTTTAAACCATCATAACTTAACTTCAAAATGGAAAGAATCTTTCCTTCCATACCCGGAAACTCGTGGCTAGACGAGTTGAGAACATCAATCGCGTGACGCCATTCGTGTGCATCCTCTTTACATGCCATGGCTTTGCCAATAACATTTAGTGCAAGTGGCAAGCCACAACATTTCTCAGCAACTTTTCTTGCAAGTGCAGGAATATCCTCATGGCGTTTCAATGGGGCTTCTCCAACAGTATTTCGAAACAATTCCCACGCTTCATCGGGTGACAAACAATCAACCTTCAGCTCATCGTCAGCTTTCATGTCTTTGCAAACTTCTTTTGAACGAGTGGTAAAAACTATCTTCGATCCATTATCTTGAGTTGGAGGTGGAACTCCTATCTTGTTCATATCAACCTCGCTCCATAAATCATCTAATAACAACACAAATTTCTTTCTGCTAAGGATTTTTGTTATGGAAGAGGCTTTCTCCTCTTCTGTTTCTCCTTTCCATTCCTTGTCTTGACATAATCTTCCCAGAATTTGATTCTGAATACCCTCATTTAGCAAATCTTTAGAGACCACGACCCATATCACAACATCAAATTCATTGACAAATTTGTTGTTGATACGAGCTAAGAGGGTGGTTTTTCCTACTCCCCCCATACCATAAAGACCTAAAGTTCTCCGTTCAGCGTTCATAAGGCTGTTCCATGCCTTTTCAACCATTGAATCTAAACCAATTGTGGTTTGGATATGTTTCTTCCACACCTTTGGTACAAGGATTTTCTCTGCCACCACTTCAAAAACTCCTTTAGATAGAAGCTCTTTAACTTCTTCTAACTTCTTTGATACCTTTTTACCATACTCGCAGCTTGATATGCACTTGTTAGAACAATATCCAAAAAGATACAATCTTTTAGTTTCAGTTGATTTAGCCTTAAGTAGATCTTTGACCTGAGACTCAATACCTGCTACCCTTGAAAACCATCCTTGGACTTGAGCAAGCCGCTGCAAACCTTTATCTTCTTCTATGGAAACTCTTCTTAACAGATCATCTTGCTTTTCTTCAAGTTCTTGCATAGTTATCTCCAGAGCCTCGAGCTTAGCCTCCATCATGTGAATGTAATTTCCATCACCAAATAAGCAGCCACAGGCTTGATTCAACGCTTGATCACATGATAATTGTAGTGATACACAGCCTCCCATCGTTGCTCAAACTTTCATAAAGAAACCAAAAGAAACTCACTGCCTTTGTGATTGAGCAAGAGAAAGCAGAATACCAATAATTTAATTGACTTGATGAGAAAAAAGTAAGTCAAGACAGCAAGATAAAGATATTGACCTTTCTACACCAATAATTCAGAAGTTACTGAGGAAGTTTCATATCCACAAAATGATATTGATGACATAAATATGAAGAGTACACTTGTCTACCCACTAATCACGCTAAACCAAAAACCGAATTTTACTGAAAAAAAAAAATCAAATTATGAATTGAACCAGAATAAATAAATCAAGACTGATATTGAGCATTCTAAACCAATAAAATGTTCCACAAAATGATAATATTTGACCATAAAAATAAATATGAAGAGCACAGTCCTGTACCCACTACGATGTATAATCCGGTTAAATCAAATCCCATCTCATATACTGAAAAACAAAATTTATTTTTGTAAATAGAACCAAAGAGAATTTGAACAAGAATCGATAAGCTTTACATGGCTTTCCTCTGGACTTGGCCTTGTTTGGAGACTATTAACTTCCCTTTGGACTGCTTATCAAGCTGAGGGAAATTGCTGAAAGTGATGCAGTTTCTGATAATAAAATCCCAATTCACATCAGATTGGGTATCGATTGTTCTATTCCTGGCCATTGTTGACAAATCACTACGAGACAGAGTCATCTTCCTCCTGTCTCCTCATGATCGTCTCTCAGTCACTCTCATCGTCATCAAAACCTGTGAGACACAATATTGGCACCGCGTCAATCTTTGCAACGGCGTTGTTCTTAAACAGGATTATTACTTGAGAAAAACAGAGGACTCTGTGTGAAACAGAGTTACGAAAATCCGAAGAAATCAAACCTTGCGTACACGATTTCAATCAAAAAGCTTCAATCCATTTCACTGAAAGCGTTTAAAACGTTCTAAGAATATTTCTTGGGTTGCAAATTTTTTTGTGAAATAATCTTTTCCACTTTTCAAACAAATCGTGAAAAGAGAAAATTAGTGGAGGAGCTACAGTAAAAGATAAAAGAGAAAATTAGTGCGATCTAGAGCTACAGTGGGGAAAGTTTTTCCCGGCTATCCTCAGTCGGAGTCGACAATGTCGGCACCGGAGAAGGAACCTGGTGTTTCGGAGGGAGAATCGAAGTCGATGGAGGCAATTAGCGAAGGTCATGGAGAGGTTTTGGCTGTAAATCAGAGCTTTGGGGAGGTGCTGAACAGAGAAGATCCAGAGAAGCTAAGCGAAAAAGAGTGGCTGCCGATGTTTCCGGACTCGGAGAAACCTGGTTCTCCATCGCTGGAACTAGGACCAAAAGACCTTTCACAAAAAACGGGGTCGCTAAAGTTCAACAGGTCGCTGAGAAGGTCACTGTACATGACCTCTCGACAAAACAAAAGAATCACAACTCCCCTGTCAAAAACGATGCAGTCGTAGGGAGGGTGGTGGTTCCCCCTTCGGACCAAGAGGTGTTGTCTCAAGAGGGTTTACAAAAATCATCTTGGGCAAATGTGGTCAAGCAAAAACCATCTCTAAAGAAATTCGAGTTTCACGTCTCTGATGAGAACGACTCGGGAGTCGTGGTGGTTCCAAAAGAGGTCATTGCAGATGCTCCGTTATGGGAAGACTTACTAGTTGGAAGGTTCCTAGCAACTGCTCCGCACGTGGCTAAGGTTCATGTCATCGTCAACAAAATCTAGCCATGGGAGATAAGTCGGTGAAAATCGATGTCTTTGTTGTCAACTCGACAACAATGAAATTCAGAATTCGTGACTCTAAAATCAGAACACGGGTGATTAGAAGAGGTATGTAGAATATTGCTGATATCCCAATGGTTATATCAAAATGGTCACCAATCGTTGAAGAAGCGCAACCAGAAATCAAAACAATTCCCATGTGGGTGACGGTGAAGAAACTTCAGCAATCGATGTTTTCATGGCAGGGATTAGGTTTTCTCACAAGTGCAGTAGGCGAACCAAACCATCTCCACCCTGAAACGGAGCTGTGTACAGACTTTGAAGTAGCAAAGGTTTTCGTGGAAGCTGATTTGTCAAAGGAGCTACCGAAATCTTTCAAATTTCAGCTGCAGGAAGGAGAGGAAAGTGAGGTGGATTTCTCCTACCCCGGTTACCACCAAGGTTTGCTAACTGCCAAAAATGGGGTCACCTTGCAAGTGTCTGCCTAGTGAACCCAAAGAAAACATTTATTCTTCAACGCCCAAGAGAGACAGCAAGAAGAGTGGAAGAGGGAGTAGAAGACTTATCAAAAAACAAAGCTGTATCTACAGAAAAATAGAAGAATATATCAAAGATGGTGGAATATCGCAAGGAGAAAGCAATATTGGATCAGACCTTACAAGGAATGAATTCATATATGGCTTCTTCCTCAGGTTTGGCACAGGATACCATGATCGCAGAAGAAGTTATAAAAAATGCTTTGCGTCTAGGTGAAGAAAAATCGGAATCTCAGGAACCAAGTGAAGTCGTGTCAGAAAAACAAACTGAGGAGGATGAAGGTGAATGGCGCTCTGTCTCACCAGGAAAAATAGGACGATTTGCTGAGAAATCAGAAGGAGATACAGCAACCCTTCCTGTCTCACCATCATGTTTTTCAGTGTTGGATATCCAAGATGATGAGCAAAGAGATAACGAGATCGACAGAACAGAGCAGGGAAATGATATTGTCGTAATCAGAGGAGGGGCAGAGACAGAGGAATATGAGTTAGAAGAAGGAGAACTGACATATCCAGGAAATAATTCCAATTCTATGGCAGTGGAGATTCAGGAGGAACATGGGACACGTATCAATCTTCCACGAACCTCAAAATCAGCTCATCGGTATTTGTTCAATTCTAAAGCTCCAAGTACTAAGGATAAACCTCCTCTTGCTTCGAGTAAAAAGGCACCAAAGAAAAAAAATTAATCCATGTCCGGTTTTTTTGGAATGTGCACTGTCTCAACAAAACTTCAAAACATTCTGTGATCCGTAGCTGGGTAAATAATGATCTTATGCAGTTCGGTTGCTTGTTGGAGACGAGAGTTAAGGAAAACAAAGCCAATCGGATTGCTTCTTCAATTTTTAGAGGCTGGTCTTTTTTATCGAATTATGAACATCACAGGCTTGGTCGGCTCTGGGTAGTTTGGAAAGACGAGACAAGGATTACACCAGTATTTAAGAGTGATCAAGTGATCACATGCTCTGTTTTATTGAAGGGTCGTGAAGAGGAATTTTTGTGTTCTTTCGTATATGCATCAAACTTCATAGAAGAAAGGAAAAAGCTATGGGAGGATCTGACAAGTCATCACGATTCTCACATGTTTCGAAATAAGCCATGGTTGATTTGCGGAGACTTCAACGAGATTCTTGAAGGCGAAGAACACTCTAAATATTTGGACTCCCCAACAATTACATCGGGAATGAGGGACTTCCAAGACATAGTACGAGACTGCTCACTTTCCGATCTTGGCTACCACGGCCTCGTTTCACTTGGACCAATAAGCGAGAGGGGGGATTGATATGCAAGAAATTGGACAGATTTTTAGTGAATGAAGAGTGGACGACACGGTATCCGCAGTCGTATGGAGTATTTGAGGCAGGGGGCTGATCGGATCATTTGAGGGGAAGATTCACCATCGAAACAGATCTGGTTAGAGGAAGAAGGCCATTTAAATTCTCAAACGTTCTAGCTACTTTACCTCAGTTTGAAGAAGTGGTGAGAGGATATTGGGATGGATCCGATCCACTGTTTATCTCTACATCATCTATGTACAGATTCTCAAAGAAACTTAAAACTCTAAAGCCACCCATGCGTTCGGTGGGAAAGGATAAATTGGGAGACTTACCGCGACGCACTCGTGAAGAGTACGAGAAACTCTGTCTAAGACAAACAACAACTCTAAATGACCCAACGACTCAGAATATAGTGAAAAAATTAACTTGTAAACTGAACCAAAGAGAAACTGAATCAGAATTGAATCGAACAGAAAATGAATTGATTGAAACTTCAGGTTTTACTAAAAATAAAATAGTCCTAATAAATCTTGGTAAAAAGCTGAAACCAAATTAAAATTGCAGTAAAAGACTTTACCGACATTAAAATCAAGCAATGGGATGCTACTGAAAAAAAATTCCAGTTGACTGTTCAAGGAAAAGTAAAAAGCAAGACGTTCTATTTACAACACTAATGTCATCTTGAATAACTCTGGCTTAAAAGCAAGACATTCTATTTACAACGGTATACCATCTCAACCATATTTCAGTCTATAACGGATCGAATCATATTTGATCGAACGACATCTCCTTTCATCAGTAATATGGTTAGGAAAAGATCTAAAATCATCGATACTTACGTCTCCTGAACTTAAATGTGTTATCTAAACGAATGCATAAACAATGACATGACACAAAATCTTCAAAAACAGTGCGAGTACGAGAGTTACTGACCTGTGGCAACCAAACTCGGTTCGAGTAGTTCTTCAGTAGGTGCTTGAAGCTCATATCCACCCCCGGGGATACTTGTATGAATCAATCCAAGCTTGCAAGGATGAACTCATTGATGATGCTGGAAAATGGAAAGGATGAACCAATCAGGCATTTCATCGAACACTTGGAATCTTTCTCTGTATCCCTTTAAGATTTTTGGGATTCTGTTCACTTTGGTTCACTTGAATCTTTCTCTGTATCCCAAAATATGATTGAGATCCTCTAGTGTAGAGATTCTCTACATTCTTCCATCTTCCAATCGAAGTTGTCAGGTTTTTTCCTAAGCAGAATTAGAGAAATGAAGTGAGAATTTGCCTTTGATTATGAATTGTAATTGTTCTAAAATTAAACAAACTGGAAAAAAGTTTTACTCTGTTAACTCAGAGAGAAGATTCCCAAATTTGCGGATCGGTCTTCTTTAGTGTTTCTGACGTTTTCGCTCTGTGATTGATTCTATTCATCACTCTGCTGAATCGTGATTCGTGATGAATGAGAGATTTCACGCGTCCATGGCGATTCATAAGATATTTGAAATTGGAGAAAAAGAGAGAAAATGAAAATTTCTGAAACAAAATATGTTTACAAAATCGAATGCTTAGCCATTGTCGTATTATTTAAAATGAAAGTTTCCAACTTTGAGAAATGCAAACTTGACAACAATTTCATTCAAAGCAAAAGCAGTAAAATAAAACCCAAACCAAATTCAGAACTAAGAGGATACACTCACACACTCACATACATTGCTATGGCTTAGGAGCCTCTTTCTCCCATTCTAAGCCTCTCCATCTATTATTGCTGCTCGTGTCTCAGGAATCTCAGTGGCAGTTTTGGGCAGATATGGGCACTCGTAGACATCAAATTCTCTCAAGTTTGGAAGAGCCTGAGAATTCGAGCAAATTCTCTTTAATTCATACAAATGTGATACTCTAAGGGATTCTAGCTTCCCAAAGGGAACAGACATATGTGGATGCACATTGCTAATACTCATTCCTTTCTCCCTGTTTATTATTTCTTCTATGCTTTCTGAACCATTCACATATATCTTACCTGAGATTTTGAGCGAACAACAGCCAGGTCAAGTCCTTTGAACCATTCAAACCCATTATAAAAACAGAGGAGAGGTGCTTGAAGCCTTGAACTTGTACATAGAAGCTCTTCTCTTTCTTTGCTTTCCCATTCTATCTTTATCTCTGAGATTTTGCAGCCCATAATATCAAGGCGTTGAAGACCACACAGAGCTACCGTGTTTAATACTACAACCTCTGCTGACATTTTCACTAGGCGTAAACGTCGAATACTATTCGCCAATCGCTCTACTCCTTGGATACTTTCCAAAATCAAAGATCCTTTACGTTTGCTGTTAAAATATGTAAGTTCTCTAAGAGTTGTAGCTCTTCCATTAATCCTGCATCAATAGAAACACGGGAACGAAATAGTTTCAACACTTGAAGATTTGGTAAGCTTGTTCCTATCCCATCAATGCTTTCAAGTTTATAAGTAAACTCCAGGTCCAAGTTGATTAGTTTCCTCAACCCCTTCAAACCAGCTGGCAATGATTTTATATCTGTGGTAGATAAATTGAGGTATTCCAAGGAACTCAAGCTGCAAATTTCTTTATCACCATTATGCAAAAGATCCAAGACGACAAGGGCTTTCATAAACTGAAAGAACTCACCTGAAATAACCTTTAACTTGTTATCACGGAGTAGTAAGGTCGAGAGGTTGGGGCACTCGGGACAGCAAGATATCTCTTCAATTTGATTACTCATCAACGAGATCCTTTTCACAACGTTCCCGTTGATGTCATTTGATATACGGCGTAACTGCACACCAGATTTAACACAGTTTTTCTTCCTCTTTTTCGAAGTTAGACCCTATCCAAATAGCCATCTCGCGTAAAACATCATGCATTTTCACCTTCGCTGGGAATTCACCATCCACATCCACATCCACCAATAGATGTGCACGAACTAACGAGCCAATTATAGCATGACCTTGGTTGTTACTTCCATCTTCATCTCTGTTTCCATTTATAAATCCTTCGCAAATCCAATATTCTATCAACCGCTCCTTGTCAATTCCATAGTCTTCCGTGAACAGAGAACAATATAAGAAGCACGATTTGACATTTTGATCCTTTAAACCATCATAACTAAACTTCAAAATGGGAAGAATCTTTTCTTTCATACCCGGAAACTCGTGGCTAGACGAGTTGAGAACATCAATCGCATAACGCCATTCGTGTACATCCTCTTTACATGCCATGGCTTTGCCAATAACATTAAGTGCAAGTGGCAAGCCACAACATTTCTCAGCAACTTTTCTTGCAAGTGCAGGAATATCTTCATGCCGTTTCAATGGGGCTACTCCAACAGTATTTCGAAACAATTCCCACGCTTCATCCGGTGACAAACAATCAACCTCCATCTCATCGTCAGCTTTCATGTCTTTGCAAACTTCCTTTAAACGAGTGGTGAAAACTATCTTCACTCCATTCTCTTGAGTTGGAGGTGGAACTCCTATCTTGTTCAGATCTACCTCGCTCCATAGATCGTCTAATAACATCACAAATTTCTTCCTGCTAAGGATATTGTATATGGAAGAGGCTTTCTCCTCTTCTGTTTCATCTTTCCATTCCTTGTCAAGACGTAATCTTCCCAGAATCTGATTCTGAATGCCCTCATTTTGCAAATCTCTGGAGACCACAACCCATATCACAACATCAAATTCATCCACAAATTTGTTGTTGATACGATCTAAGAGGGTGGTTTTTCCTACCTCTTAGACCTAAAATTCTTCGTTCAACGCTCATGAGGCTGTTCCATGCCTTTTGAACCATTGCCTCCAAACCAACTGTGGGTTGAATATGTTTCTGCCTCACCTTCGGTACAGGAATTTTATCCGCCACCACTTCAAAAACTTCAGATAGAAGCTCTTTAACTTCTTTCAACTTCTTCGATACATTTTTACCATACTTGTAGCTTGATGTGCACTTGTTAGAAAAATGTCCAAAAAGACACAATCTTCCAGTTTCAGTTGATTTAGCCTTAAGCAGATCATTGGCCTTGGACCCAATATCTTCTACCCTTGAACACCATCTTTGGACTCGAGCAAGCTGCTGCAAACCATTATGTTCTTCAATGGAAACCTTATTTCTCAGATCACGTCGCATATCTTCAAGTTCTTGCATAGCTTTCTGCAGAGCCTCGAGGTTAGCCTCCATCATGTGAATGTAATTTCCATCACCGAATAAGCAGCCGCATGCTTGAGTCAACGCTTGATCACATGATAACTGGAGTGATACACAGCCTCCCATCTTTGCTCAAACTCTCAGAAAGAAACAAAAAACAAACTCACTGCCTTGAATGAATGAGAAAGAGGAACACCAATAATTCAGAAACTACTGAAGAAGTGTTAAATCCACGAAATGATATTAGACCATACAAATAAAGAGCACGTTTCTTTATCCACTTATCCGGTTAAACCAATCCATACCGAACTGAAATATACTGAACCAGAATTGACCAATAAGTGACGACTGCATACTACACCAATAATTCAGAAACTGCTGTACCCACTACCATGTATATATAATTATAACAATAATATAAAGTTCAAATATACACACTAACGAATAAAAAATATATAAAAATGCTAAAGTTTCAAGATGTTGACACAACAATTATTTTATGGAAAAAGATGGTCATATTAAGCATTCTTGTAGTCTATTTATATAGTTTTCGTTGTTGTGATATTTAAACTTTATATTATTGCTATAATTAGTGAAAAGGTATTCATGCGTATAAAATTAATGAAAGCTATAAGTAGCTTTTGTACTTTTTAATGCTTTCTTACAAGTTTTTTGGTATTTGTGTTTTTTTGTTGTTAATGTAGGCCAATACAAGCTAAAAAAAAAAACTAAAAGTAGATAAAGCCGCGATTTACAGAATCTATTACGTGAACCATGATAAACGAATGCTAAATATGATTTATAAATGAAAAGATAATTTAGTAAAAAAAAAAGGTCACTCGATCTTATTATATATAGGAAAAGAAGTAACGAAATGGCAGAAAACGCGTGAAGAAGGTTAGGGGTGTGGTTAAACATATACATCGATTTTTTGGCTTGTGTTAAATTAAAAAGGAAGTAATGTCAAAAACGCGTTGTTATAATTGTTGATGTTTGGTTCCTGTCTCCACTTGGCATTTGTTTGGTTATTTTATCTAATCAACTAGGTAGTAATACTTGCCTTATGCATAATAAAATATTTATAGATTTTTTTGTAATATTCGAATTTGAAATGAAAATATAGACCATAAAAATTTAAAATTCTGAATCTAATATAGAAGTCTTTTGTAAACCATTAAAACCACAATTATATAATAGATATTATTTAACACTACAAGAAAATGATTATGTTGTGACGAAATTTTCCGTCACAATAACAAATTTTACGTCACAATAACAAATATTTCGTCACAATAAAAATATTGTGACGTATATGTGACGATTTGTAAACGGTTGCAATATGATCGTCACAAATTTTTTTTGGTAACAAAAGCGTCACAACATTGGGACGAATTGAAATAGTAACTATCTCGTTACAAACTGTGACGATTTACAACAGTAACAAAACCGTCACAATTACCAACTAATAATAATGTCATAAAACCGTCGTAGTTTGCAACTATCATAACGTCTCAGTTCCGTCAGTTAATATGACGAAATTGTGGTCTCACATTTGTCACGATTATTCACTAATTTATCGTCACACATTCATCTTATCTAGCTACTAATTTAACATCTCAAATTGGTCACAATGTTTCACTAATTAGTCACGATTTTTGACTAAATTATTGTCACAACCATAAATATTTATCGTCACAACCATCTTTTTATTGTAGGTTATATTACGATGTACTATTCTTTTTTTTGTTTAATTAAAAAGTATCGAATCATAAAAACAATATAATAACGTAAACTAATAATGTGAAAAACTACCAAATAAATCATTCAAAATAAAACTGCAACATTCATAAAAATAGTATAAACTTGAACAAAAATAGAAAATGAAGCAACACCCTATTAAGTAGCATTAAAAACAAACTAAAAGCCATTTAAGTAGTACGAGAAACCAAACTATTCAGGAGAGGTTGTGGCGAAGCAGAAGTCCTCCATTGCTTCGAGTTGTTTCTTGAAGAGTGCATTCTCATCACGACTCTTTTGCAATTCAGTTTCAAGCTCTTCCATTCGACGAGTTAACGTCCGCACTTCTTCATTAGCTTGTGGGGGAACCGACGAAGCCTCTGAAGACATGAAAGCACCATTTTGGAGTGATCCAAGTCCAAATATACGACCTTGTTTTGATGGCTCAACGATCTACAAAAAAAAAGCACGAGTACATGAACCAAACTTCAATCAATAATATTTGGAAGCACATAAAAAGTAAGATCTTTTCGTTTAGAACTCATATCTAACTGTTAACGAATTAACAATCACAGCAAAAATACAAGATTTTAAGATTTACCTTAAAATAGATTTCATTTTTCTCTTCTAGGGTAAGACTGTCTATAGTCAAACCCTCTCCATTAGCAGATTCCATCTCTGATAAGCGTTCTTGAACATATTTATTAAATTTTTCTGTAATTAGTCAGGCTCTTTCATCAACATATGTTATGTCCGATTTCTGGTGTGTGTTTTTCAACACAACAATAAAAGAAGAGTCTTCATTATTTGCTTCCTACAAACAAAGCATTAAACAAAGTGAAAAAAACAATCAATTTTTTTAAAAATGAAACATAAACGTTCCTAAAAGTAAAAAATATATAAACATTACCAGAACATCTTGAACTTTGGCATAGGAAAGTGAGCTTGCTTTGTGTCGATGTGCACCTAAACCATTACGAGTAGATAGTCGAGAAGAACGAGCTTTCTCACTTCTATCTTTGGCTTTTGGTTTTCTCCAATACTCGGACATCACTCTCCAATAATCAGAGAGAATCCATTCAGGTTTTTCTCCGTTAGACTTTGCAAGACTAACCATTCCTTTGAGGCGGGTAGCAGTAAGTTTTTCAAAGTTTTTTTTAACTAGATTGTTAATTGAGGCATCCCACTCAAACGTTGTTTACACTATGTTATACCAAATATATAAGTACGAAAACAATTAATTTTTTATATACATACAACATTAAAACTCACCTTGAACGTTGAAAACCATGCATCTTTATAAAATGATGGCACTCTTTTCCAGTTGTATCATGGTCCTTTAAAACAACCTTCGATGATATTTCGAACACAAGTGGATACTTCAGTGTTGTTTTTGAACCTGTTACATATAAAAATAAACTATTTACATCCATATAATGTTACATTATATAGTATATTCAAAAATAAGACTTTGGATTTAGCACCATTCCTTCGAGATGGGCTATCTTCCCTTGGTTCAGAGTTTGCATTGTTTGAATTCAAAAGTCTAGGGGAAACGAGTCTTTGCAAACCAACAGGTTGGGAGCCAGAAGGTTGGGAATTCGGTCATGTCCCATATGAGAGTCCACTTTGATATGATTCCGGCCACGGAGGTTCAAGACGACGCATTGCATGTACCGGAAGGAGCAATCACGCGGTCTAAGGCACAGAGTTTAGCCGAAGCGGTTTGGAGCTTACTTGGCGATATACGGATCAAGGAGGATCAAATCACGCAACCCGTCCTCACCACCCTATCTTCAAATTCTTCGTGAAAACGGCCGTTGTGTGAAACCCGTTGTACTCTTTTTCCTTTATACGGTTTTGTCCCATTGGGTTTTCCGTATCAAGGTTTTAACGAGGCAACGGGCTAACACCGTCTTTCGGTCCGTTTCTCCCGAAGAATTCCGCGGGATCACTTGGCGAGAAGTCAAATTCAAAAACCGAAGCCAAGGAGTTCCCTCCACATTTTTCCCTCTCTAATTTCGAATTTGAACTTTTTCTTTTTCTTTTTATTTATTTAAGTTATGTTTTTTTGCATGTCTTTGCATGTCCTTTACATGCAAGACCTTTGTCTTTCCCTAGGAGAGTGATTAATGTCACTTCTTCTCCTATATATACTCTCCCTTCTCATTGTAACAAAAACAACTTCTTTCTTAATACAATTTTCCTTTGAGTTTTATACTCTCTCCTTTCGTTTCTTTAGAAGGTTATTCTTTAGAGATCTTTTCGATTTATCAAAGAGCTTTCCGCATCTCTTTGACGCAATCTTCCTTCTCGTTACTTGTCCGGTTCTTCTTGTAATAAGGGGCTTAGAGAGTTTTCGAGTTTCATTACTCACGCTCTAACATCCTTATTCACGAATCCTCAAGTACCGAATCCACCGCCTCGTTTCTAAGTGTTCATCGTAGGATTGGGCCTAACGATTTTCGGATTAATCGTCCACGCCTTAGCATCTTTTCTTCGTGGATCCTTCGAAGTCAAGGATTATCCAGCCCTCACCGTACCTAGAGCAAGCGGTCCTTAGTCGAATCGTATCACAATTATAACTGGGATGTCACAGACAGTCCCTAGAGAGAACATGACATGATCACCCGCAACATTGACTATCCCATAGTCCTTCCCATGTTCTCTACGGAACCTGCCCTTTCCGATTATTTACGGGCTCACAAAACTATGTGTAGCTCTGGAATCAAACAAGGTGTGTGTTGGCACACCTCCAATTTCCAAGGTCCCTACACATTCATCCCCGAATGCTAAGTTCCTTCCCTTTATCCCCGATGCAATGCAATGCCATGCTCGTATTTAAATAGTTTGGGCTAGCAACGTACTAGTGATCGCACTGAAACTTCATGCCTTGCCAATTTCCTTGGAGAGCTCAAAAACCCGGGGGCGCCATAGTCTGCCTTTTGGCTTGTTGTGAGTCCATTCCTC
>PKMM01020145.1:72707-238113 GCA_002933915.1 Eutrema heterophyllum
ATATATATATATATATATATATATATATATAATCTTTCAAACCTAGTCTAATGTTTCCGGGGAATTATAAATTACACAGTAGTGGCTTGGTTATAAGCGAAAGAAGAAACAAAAGGAAAAGGTTAAAAGAAGCTTTGGTCGGATTAGTGTAACCTATAGGGCATGCATAGGCCATTTCATACTTATTTTCATCCAGAATTATGACACGTGCTATATCTTAGTCTCAGCTGTTACCCACGATCCCTTTTGTTCGTACTGCCACGTGACACCATTTCTACCGTCGGTTACGAGGATCACCCCTTACACGTGGACGATCCTTGTGGCCCTCGTTGGTAAACTAATTTCTACTGGTGGTGGTAACTCTTATAAAAATAAGGTCCCTTAAAAAAGAAAAAAAAAACTCTTCATGCATGTACATGTCCCTTAACAACACTGAGACAAAAACTCTTCATGCATGTACATGTCCCTTAACAACACTGTGTCTCAGTGGTTAGTATTACAACCGTCGCTGATAGAAAATCGAACCGAGAGAGTACAAATTTTCGATTTCATACGAAATAATAGCTTGCAACCACCGTTCGCGTAGAATAATAATTAGGAGGATAATTTAAACACGCGCGACTTGAACGTCTTTCCTAAAGACTTACTCTAGGCGTAGAATATGTTACTTAGTTTAAAAGGAACTCGTAAAGAAGTCTTTCCTCTCCATCTTCTCTCGCATAACTAACTAATAAAAATGGCAGATCCGCTATGTAATCCGCTAATTGACGCGGCCAGCCGCGGCGAGGGTATTCCGGCGGTAGGACTGTTCACATTTGGAGACTCGTGTACTTCGACGCCGGAAACAAAGTGTTTCTCACCAAAAACCAAAATCCTCCCCAAAGCAAGTGGCGTACGGAAAAGCTCGCGATGACCCGGAAGGCAAATTTTCCGACGGCCACATTGTCCCCGACTTGATCGGTTCGTTACAATTACATATACTTAGCGTATATATAAGTTCTTTTTTCAACTTACATAGAGATGTTGACCTATGCTTTTGATATGATTCCGGACACGGAAGTTCCGACCAAGGGACGCACTCATCATCCCGGAAGGAGCAATCACCCGTTCGAAGGCACGGAAGCTAGCTGACGCGGTTAGGAGCTTACTTGGCGATATTCGGATCACGGCGGATCCAGACGCACAACCCATCCTCAACACCTTATCTTCGGATTTTTCTTGAGGTGCGATCGTGTGTGAGTTGCGTTGTACTCTTTTTCCTGTTGACGGTTTTGTCCTACTGGGTTTTCCGTCAAGAGGTTTTAACGAGGCAACTGGCTTACACCGCTACGATCGTTGCCGAGAGAAAATCCCGCGGGCGTATTCCTTTATATTTTTCCCTCTTCGATTTCGAATTTGAATTTTTTTATTTTTTTTTATTTATTTAAATTATGTATTTTTTGCATGTCTTTGCATGTCCTTTTCATGCAAGGCCTTTGTCTTTCCCGAGGAGAGTGGTTAATGTCACTTCTTCTCCTATATAAACCCTCTTCTATCATTGTAACAAGACACTTCTCATTTTGATAATCATTTTTCGAGTTTTACAACTCCTTCTCTCTTTTCGTTTTCTCTTAAGGGTTACTTACAGAAATTTTCGATTTATCAAAGAGTTCTTCATCGCTCTTTGACGTAATCTTCGTTTGATTCGATCTTGTTCGATTCTTCTTGTATTAAGGGGATTAGAGAGTTCGAGATTCATTTCTCACGCTCTAACATCCTTAATCACGGATCTTCAAGTTTCGGATTCTACCGCCTCGTTTCTAAGTGTTCATCGTAGGATTGGGCTAAGGATTTTTCGGACTAATCGTCCACGCCTTAGCATCTTTCTTCGTGGCTCCTTCGAAGTCAAGGATTATCCAGCCCTCACCGTACCTAGAGCAAGCGGTCCTTAGTCGAATCGTATCAAGTGGTATCAGAGCCACTTGCTCAAATTCGGTGAAATCATTCCTATCTTTTCATCTTCTATATTTTATTTCTCTTTTATTTTCTGTCTTAATTAAAACCATAATCAAAAAAAAAAAAAAAAAAAAATCAATCACCTTGTTTACGCAATTTCAAAATTTGAAAAGTATACTCTTGATTTCTTTGAAATTTTGCATTCACTCGTTTTTGTTTCTTTTTGTGCAAGGTACAAACGATGTCGGATGAAAGCAATATGGGATCTTCACGATCGAGAATGGGTCGAGGAGATGCGATGGAGCGCAAAGTAGATGGTATCACTCAACTACTTCGTGAAATGAGAGACCGTATGACCATATTAGAAGGAAACCAACGCGCCAACCAACGCGCAGATCCGGTCGATGGTCACGGCTCCGACCGTAGCGTTAGACGAAGGCAGCCGCGGGTACCGCCAGAACGTAGGCGAAACCAAAGCGAACACTCCGACCACCCGTTCTACGACCGCGAAGAATCACCCGAAAGAAATCAGCCGAGATACCCACCGGCTAGAAGGAGAAACAACGACGATCTTGGAGGACTTAAGTTACGGATCCCATCTTTTTACGGAAAGAATGACCCGGATGCCTTCCTTGAATGGGAGAAGAAGATCGAGCTAGTTTTCGATTGTCAACACTTCTCCGACCGAAAGAAGATTGGTTTGGCTGCGACCGAGTTCCACGATTATGCCATAGATTGGTGGGACCAAATCGTGACCAATAGAAGACGGAACAGAGAAAATCCGGTGGAAACATGGAACGAAATGAAGCACCTAATGCACCGATGTTTTGTGCCGGTTCACTACCACCGCGAACTTCACCAAAAGTTACGAGGATTAGTCCAAGGAAATAGAAGCGTGGAAGACTATTTCCAAGAGTTGGAAAAGCTTATGCTTAAGGCCGACGTTGAGGAACAAAGAGATGCGACAATGGCAAGATTTTTAGCCGGAATGAACCGTGACTTACAAGATCGAGTCGAGATGGAGACATATGGAAACATCGAAGAGATGTTACACAAGGCGATTCTGATCGAGAAGCAGCTCAAAAGAAAAGGCATCTCACGGCAACCGTTTGCCTCTAGTTCACGGCCAAGTTTTCCCAAAGGCGATCGACCGACCTACCCGTCCCGGACCGATTCTAAGCAAAAAGCCGATTATAAGCCAAGTGCTTCCAGAAATGATTTTAAGGGTAAGGTTGATTCAAATCCTGTCCGAAATCGTGACATAGAATGTTTTAAATGCAGGGGAAAGGGACATTATGCGAACAAATGCCCAAACCCGCGAGCAATGATGATACTAGCCAACGGCGATATCGTTACCGACGACGAGGAAGAAGGCGAAACCGAAACCACTCCGGTTTACGATGACTATGGAGAGGAACACGCGGTTGATGGCGAGTTGTTAGTAGCTCGACGTGTCCTTCTTGCCCAAGAACCGGTTATTGAGAACGAACAACGAGAGAACATTTTCCACACCCGTTGCTTGGTTGAAGATAAGGTATGTTCTCTTATCATTGATGGCGGTAGTTGTACTAACGTCGCTAGCACTACCTTGGTTGATAAGCTAGGCATGGAGACAAGGAAACATCCGCGACCATATAACCTTCGGTGGCTGAACAATCAACGTCAACTCAAAGTTACCCGGCAAGTTTCGGTTCCTTTGACGATAGGCCGATACGAAGACGAGGTCTTATGCGATGTCTTGCCTATGGAAGCCGGACACATTTTGCTAGGCCGACCGTGGCAGTACGACCGCAAAGCCGTTCATGACGGATTTACGAACAAGCATTCGTTCGAGTACAAAGGTCGGAAAATCACTCTTGCACCTTTAGCTCCGCATGAGGTATTCCGCGACCAACTTAGACTAGAACAAAATCACGGCAAAAGCAATGTAAGCACTTCTTCACCCGAATCTACTGTTGAGTTAAAAGGTGATGAGTCAAAAAAGAAGGGAAAATTGCCCGTGAACGAATCTATGTTTATTAAACCAAGTGATCTCAAACATGCTCTTATTTCTCGGCAGCCTTTTGTCTTGTTAGTTTTTAAGGAAAATCTTTCGAGTATGACTGACCTTGAGCCGGAAATCCCGAGCAGTATCTCGTTTCTTTTACAGGATTATTCCGACGTTTTTCCGGAAGACGGTCCGATCGGTTTACCACCGATCCGAGGCATCGAGCACCAAATCGATTTTGTTCCTGGCGCTACCCTTCCGAACCGTCCTGCATACCGAACAAATCCCGTAGAGACAAAAGAACTTCAACGTCAAGTCGATGAGCTTATGGCTAAGGGGCATATACGTGAGAGTATGAGCCCATGCGCCGTTCCCGTATTACTAGTACCCAAGAAGGACGGAACGTGGCGAATGTGTGTCGATTGCCGTGCAATAAACAACATCACGGTAAAGTACCGCCATCCGATCCCAAGGTTAGACGACATGTTAGATGAACTTCATGGTTCAAGTGTGTTTTCCAAAATTGATCTTAAAAGTGGCTATCACCAAATTCGCATGAATGAGGGTGATGAGTGGAAAACCGCTTTCAAAACGAAACATGGTCTTTATGAGTGGCTCGTTATGCCCTTCGGTCTAACCAATGCGCCTAGTACCTTTATGCGTTTAATGAACCATGTTCTTAGGTCGTATATAGGTCTCTTTGTGGTCGTCTATTTTGATGATATTCTCGTTTATAGCAAGAATCTAGACGAACATGTCGAACATTTGCGATTGGTCTTAGACGTGCTTAGGAGGGAACGCTTATTTGGAAATATTAAGAAATGCTCTTTTTGTTCAGATAACGTTGTCTTTTTAGGTTTTGTTGTGAGTTCTCAGGGCATCCAGGTAGACGAGAACAAGATCAAAGCCATTCGTGATTGGCCAACTCCAAAAACCATAGGCAATGTGCGAAGCTTTCACGGTCTGGCCGGATTTTATCGACGATTCGTCCGTGACTTCAGTACCATTGCCGCTCCTTTAACCGAAGTAATCAAGAAGGACGTGGGATTCCGTGGGGAGCAAGCTCAAGAGGACGCCTTCCAACTACTTAAAAACCGACTCACTCACGCACCTTTACTTGTATTACCTGATTTCTCTAAAGCTTTTGAAATAGAATGTGACGCATCTGGTGTTGGTGTAGGTGCTGTGCTTATGCAAGAGAAGAAACCCGTGGCTTTCTTCAGCGAAAAGCTTGGTGGAGCAACGCTCAATTACCCGACTTACGACAAAGAGCTTTACGCTTTGGTCCGGGCACTCCAGACGTGGCAGCATTACTTATGGCCGAAAGAATTCATCATCCACACCGACCATCAATCACTTAAGCATCTTAAGAGTCAGCAGAAGCTTAACAAGAGGCACGCACGTTGGGTTGAGTTCATAGAGACGTTCCCGTACGTCATTCACTACAAGCAAGGAAAGGAGAACGTGGTCGCCGATGCTTTGTCCCGGAGATATACGCTGATCTCTACACTCGATGCTAAAGTTCTCGGTTTTGAAATGATCAAGGAGACTTATGCAACCGATTCAGACTTTCAGGAAGTTTTCTCATCTAGCTCTAAATTCGCATTTGGGAAGTATTTTCAAAGCGACGGTTTCTTGTTTTACGAGAACCGTCTTTGTATTCCTAACTCCTCTTTGCGAGATTTACTTGTTAGGGAAGCTCACGGCGGTGGACTCATGGGTCACTTCGGCATTGCCAAGACCCTTCACATAGTGCAAGATCATTTTTATTGGCCGCACATGAAGCGTGACGTTGAACGCATATGCAACCGATGCACTACTTGCAAGTACGCTAAGTCCAAACGTCAAAACCAAGGTTTATACACTCCCTTGCCGATTCCCAATGCACCTTGGACGGACATTTCAATGGATTTCGTCCTTGGCTTACCTAAGTCAAGGCGAGGTAACGATTCTATCTTCGTGGTTGTTGATAGATTTTCGAAAATGTCGAATTTCATACCATGCCATAAAACGGACGATGCATCGAACATAGCTGATTTGTTCTTTAGGGAAATAATTCGATTACATGGCATGCCTAGAACCATTGTTTCAGATAGAGATACAAAGTTTCTAAGTTATTTTTGGAAGACCTTGTGGTCTAAGTTAGGAACAAAACTTTGCTTTTCTACAACTTGTCACCCCGAGACCGACGGTCAAACGGAAGTCGTCAATAGGACGTTAGGCACTCTCTTGCGAACTGTTATTAAAAAGAATCTTAGAACTTGGGAGGATAGTTTGCCGCACTTAGAATTTGCATACAACCATGCGCAGCATTCAACTACCATGTTTTCGCCTTTTGAACTTGTTTACGGCTTTAATCCCCTTACTCCACTTGATTTAACGCCTCTCCCTTTGAGTGAACATGTGAGTATGGATGGAAAGAAAAGGGCCGAGTTGGTATTGTAGATGCACGAAAAGGCGAAGGCGAACATAGAACGCAAAACGGCGCAATACGTCAAACACGCCAACAAGGGTCGTAAGAAGCGGACATTCGAACCGGGCGACCTTGTGTGGATTTACCTTCGGAAAGAACGGTTCCCGGAAGAAAGGAATTCCAAACTCAAGCCGCGAGTTGATGGACCGTTCACTGTCTTGGAAAAGATCAACGACAACTCCTATAAACTTGATCTCCAAGGTAAGTATTCTGTTAGTTCTAGTTTCAACGTTGCTGACCTTATCCCTTTTATTGCAGATAATTCGGATTTGAGGACAAATCCTTTTCAAGAGGGAGGGGATGATATGATTCCGGACACGGAAGTTCCGACCAAGGAACAAGACGACGCACTCATCATCCCGGAAGGAGCAATCACCCGTTCGAAGGCACGGAAGCTAGCTGACGCGGTTAGGAGCTTACTTGGCGATATTCGGATCACGGCGGATCCAGACACACAACCCATCCTCAACACCTTATCTTCGGATTTTTCTTGAGGTGCGATCGTGTGTGAGTTGCGTTGTACTCTTTTTCCTGTTGACGGTTTTGTCCCACTGGGTTTTCCGTCAAGAGGTTTTAACGAGGCAACTGGCTTACACCGCTACGATCGTTGCCGAGAGAAAATCCCGCGGGCGTATTTCTTTATATTTTTCCCTCTTCGATTTCGATTTCGAATTTGAATTTTTTTATTTTTTTTTATTTATTTAAATTATGTATTTTTTGCATGTCTTTGCATGTCCTTTTCATGCAAGGCCTTTGTCTTTCCCGAGGAGAGTGGTTAATGTCACTTCTTCTCCTATATAAACCCTCTTCTATCATTGTAACAAGACACTTCTCATTTTGATAATCATTTTTCGAGTTTTACAACTCCTTCTCTCTTTTCGTTTTCGCTTAAGGGTTACTTAGAGAAATTTTCGATTTATCAAAGAGTTCTTCATCGCTCTTTGACGTAATCTTCGTTTGATTCGATCTTGTTCGATTCTTCTTGTATTAAGGGGATTAGAGAGTTTCGAGATTCATTTCTCACGCTCTAACATCCTTAATCACGGATCTTCAAGTTTCGGATTCCACCGCCTCGTTTCTAAGTGTTCATCGTAGGATTGGGCCTAAGGATTTTCGGATTAATCGTCCACGCCTTAGCATCTTTCTTCGTGGATCCTTCGAAGTCAAGGATTATCCAGCCCTCACCGTACCTAGAGCAAGCGGTCCTTAGTCGAATCGTATCAGCTTTGATCGATCCATCATTCAAATGGTAACGTTCATATATACTGATTAATTATGAACTAGGAAAAACAAATATAATACAATATAGTTTGATTGTTAAAATGATAATGTAATGACTTAAAACGAATCAGGAAATGAAATCAGATGTTAATGAAAAGGAATATATAGTAGGTTGATTATTAACTCTTTTGTTTTGCAACATCAAAATATATAATAAATTATGCATGGTGAATCACTACAAGAAAACATCGGAATTTCCGACGACATGTATCATCGGAAATATAAGTTTTCGAGAGATTTCCGACGACCCAAAAATTGTCGGAAAGATGTCATCGTCGGAAATTTCTCGGTGAAACAGCATCGTCGGTAAATCGTTAGTAATTGTTGTCAGAAATTCATCGAGAATTTAATGATTTACCGACGACGCTTTCCGACCACAAATATACTCGGTATTCAGTCGGAAAATTCCGATGAGATTCCGTCGATATTTTGGTCGGAAAAAATAGATGGTGTCGGAAATTTCTCGTTAATTACAGAGAGTTTTCCGAGAAAGAAAAATTTTTAAAATAATTTTTTAATATTGTTGTCGGAAAGTAATCGGAGAATTCCGATGAACTTCCGTCGAGATTGTGGCCGGAAACTTTCTACGTTGTCGGAAATTTCTCGATAATTACCGAGAATTTTCCGAGGACATTAAAAAAAAAATTCGTAAATTCAAAATTTATTGTAATATATATTTTGAAATCTAAAATCCAACTATAAAAAATCAGTATAAATACAACCAAAATTATATTAAACATAAACCGAAATCCGAAACACTTAGTTTTACAGTTTTACAATCCAAAAAGTACTACGAAAATAAAACCGAATAGTAGTTGAAGATAACAAAGAAAATAAGTCCAAAAGAACCGAAGTCGGTTCCATCTTCGTTGCGAGTTCCGGGTTGGGCTGCGGGTTGGGTTGCAGCACGAGAACGCGGAACGCGGTTTGGAAAACATTGTGCCATGAGACTAACCCAATATGGGACATCTTTGACAATAGCTTTCATGTCCGCAAGCTTTTGTTGCGTTTGGACGAACGTATCATAATCAACTTGTCCGGATTGACTCCCGAGACTTGGACCACCTTCATCATCAATGTCCATCCGTCCGTAACCGTAACGGCACCCTTTTTTAACTTTAACTTCCCAAAAACCCCATTAAATTGTTAGAATATTAAAAAAATAAATATTAAAAATTTAAATTGCATAGTAAAATTACCGAGCGATAGATGGCATTCAATTCCGCTTGAGTGAGTTGGATATCCCGAGGGTTTCTTGTCCTTGAGACAATTGGGTTAGTTTCTCTTGCTCAAGCTCTGTACACCTTCGAGCAATGTGTTCAGCTTTTTTGTCGACAACTTCCCATCAGATTTGCGTTTATGGGTCTCCTCCATAAAAGTCACCATGTCGGGAAGTTCCTCGGTGACCGGATCACGCTAATATTGTGAAAACGTAATTTAATCAAAACGAAATATATAACATGATAATTAAAAATTTATGTTAACTAAAATAAAAAAATCGGTTTACCATATTTTCCTTTTTACAGACATACGGCGCGGATCCGCAAGTGTGTTTCGCCATTCCGAAACCACCCCGATCACTCCTTCGGTTTTTGGAGTTTTTCTTAGCCCATTTATCATTAGTCTCGGTTGTCCAATAAGTGATAAACCCCAACCAAACCGAACCAAGCATCCACTTCGGCTTCTCCGTCTTCCTTAAATACAATTGCTTCCAATCGTAAACCTTGTCAAGCAAGCGGGACGCGCAAACGTCTTCACGCACATAAGTAGTGTGAGCGTGATCCCAATTATACCATTGCTACAAAAAATAAAGACTTAGTTAAAATTTAGATATGAAAAAAATATAGACATTTCCATTTCAAAAATGTACCGCGAATGCCTTGAACCATCGTTCTTTTGTATCGTCATCTAGTAATGTTCAATTGGGTGCAGCGTAAGGAAAATCATGCTCCATGATTTTTTTGATAGATTTTGTAATCCCTTTTGTGTAAGAGAACCTTGTGGACATTAGAAAAACAAGTTAAAGTAGTTAAATAAATTGATGTCAATAATTTGAGATGAATGAAACATAAAAAAACAAATTGTGTTCATATTACCAGCCCGCGCCATTATGTCGTTGTGGATGAAGCTTTGGGAGATTCTCTCGTCCCGGTGCGAAAAACAACTCATCTAAGGTCATGTGTTGGAGAGGATGCGTTGAAGGAGGCGGCATTGGTGCGGGAATTGGAGGCGGTATTCCATATCCCTCAACAAGCTGACTTAGAGCTTGCATTTCGTCGGACATGATCCCCGCGCCAGAGCCCTCTCCAAGGTGCAAGTCCGAAAATTGGTTCGTCTCAATATATCCACGCCAACTTCCCGCTTCCATAACTTGAAGAAGAAAAAAAAGTGTTAATAATCCCTAAATAATTATTAAACAAAATCTAAACATTTAAACAATACCCACAACAAGAAATGTAAATATAAATTATAAAAAAAATCTAAACATCTAAATAACACTACAATAACCCACAATAACAATAACCCAAAATCTAAATTATACAATAAATCTATAAATCTAAACATTTTAAGAATACCCACTACGATTGTGTGATGTAATTATCAATAATTTCTAAATAATTATTGACAATACCCACTACAATAACACAACAATTATACCAAACTACAATAACAAGTAGATTTTCCAAAACTATTAAAAAATCTACAAATATACAAAACAACAAAACTACAATAACAAGTAAAAAATCTACAAAACCTACGAAACTACAACAACTAAATCATTTACATATACAAATAGCATGCATTTACCAAAATCATTTACATATACAAAAACTAAATCATTCACATGCCTAACCAAATTCAATTCCTAATAGCATGCATATAACAAAATTATCCTAAAATTCCATAACTAATATTATCACAAACCAATTTGATATTTTTGCAAACAATAAATTATTCTAACCATATAACCATCAAAATGTTATTACAAGAAAATAAAGAAGGAAAGATCGATGATGATGATACCACATAGAGATAGATGGCTGTAAATGAGCGAGGCTTGATCGATGATGATGATGATGATGAGCGAATGGGAAGAGAGTTTAGGAGAAGAGCTTACGGTTGCGCGAAAGGAAAAAATGAGATCGGTTATAAAGATCAAAAATTTCCGACGGTATGATATCGGATAGGGAAAGAAAAATATAACCGGGAAATAAGGTTAACACGCGGCAAGGTAAAATAAAACTTTACCGAGAGCTTTCCGAGAAAACGACCACCGTCGTCGAAATTTATCGGTTTGTCCTCGATAGCGAACAAATCGAGGTTATCTAGATCGCTGTAAGTAAAGTTGATTTGACATCGCCATTAAACCGGGTAAACCGACGCGTTTCCGAGAAAAATTGATCAAGTCGTCGGAAATTTATCGGTTTTTTCCGACGCGGGTCCGAGATAAAATGTTCGAGTCGTCAGTATATTATCGGTAATTTTTTCCGAAAAAAACCGACTGTATTCTGATGAAAAAATCTTGTCCTCAGAATATTGTCGGTAATAGATAAAAATTGTGAGGTCGGTATTTTCTCGGAATTGATGTAATACTTAAACCAAATAACTAAACCATTGCATAACATTTTATTATCCATAAAACTAATCTAGTATGTTATCAAAGTATTTTACAAAAACTTTTATAAATTACAAAGTTTTTATTTTGAATCAGAAGAGTGATCTGATAAATCTTCTTAACTCGACTCGGCAAACTCACCACCACTATCATCACCTTCTGGTATGTCTTCTGGAAATTCGCCTTCTACAATTACGAGCGGAATATCTTCAAGAGAATGTTCAGAAGCCTGAGTAATAGTTAACCCGTTATGCTGCAAAGGGTCATTCTCTTTTACCCCATCTACTCTTCCCCGTGGATTTATTTGTGTCACAGTTATCCATGGATTTCCAAAAATACTAAGTCGGGGATATGAAAGGTAGCACACTTGGTCAGCCTGACACTTGAGTATCAATGGGTCATATTTGCTAAGACGCCGAGATGAGTTTACTTCTGTCACGCCAAACTTTGTCAACCTGATCCCTCGTCCAAATGTTGGATCATACAATCACATTTGAATATAACACATTTGAGATTGATGATTCCTGGGTACTCAATCTAGAGAATGTTATTAATTTCTCCATAGCAGTCCAAATCGTCGGTACGAACAACAACTTTGTGGTTAATTGTCCTTTGACTACTCGCCGTCCCTGGACGTTTCCGAAATACATATCCCCGAGTACAATACATAGGTGACGATATAGCACAGGTAGAAGGACCACCTACAAACTCCTCGAGCCATGTTGGATATTGTTCATTCCTAGTCGTGCCTGATTGGATCTACAAATTTTAAAATTAAAATTTCTGCATTAAAATTATATAAGTGTGGACGTGTTTAAACTCCTGGTCATTTAGCCAAACCGATTTCTTTTTCCTGCTAAATCTTCCAATGTCTGCGAAAATCTATGGCACGTAGGTGCTGTAAGCCCGTCTTTGTCCACCATCATCATATCTCTTGGGTTTTCTAGACTTCGTTTGTACATGTGGTGCGAAATAGTAGGACGAGAAATATGAAGCCTCCTCGTTTATGCTTTGAGCAACAATTGACCCCTCACCTTTTTCTTCAAATGAAACATAAAGTGTTTGAACGGGTACATCCAACGGTATTGGACATGTCCTCCAGGAGCGGTTTCTCAAGGTAAATGGATTGGCAAATGTTCCATAACATCAAAAAATGATGGTGGAAATATTTTTTCCAAGTTACAAATAAGAACATGAATGTTTTCCTGGAGAATCTGTAATCTGTTTGCGGTAAGGGATCTAGATGATAGATGTTATCGAAAAAAATCTTTTCGATGTGCATAACATCAAAGTTATGTCTTAGAAGATGATCCTTCCAATAAGGTAAATCTCATAATATACTTTTTTATGCCAATTATGGTACTCACCATATCCACCAACTCTATTATGCCCATTACCACCACAATCTACAGTGCGATCTACACAAAATCTCGCAACTGCATCATCATATATTCTCATGTATACTCTGGATGCGGAGGATCATGCCCGACTTTGTTTCGTCGAAAAAAACTTCTCTTCCGCCGATATGCGTGATTTTGTGGCAAGAAGCGACGATGACAGTCAAACCAACAAGACTTACGACCATATCTTAACTGGACTGCATCTGTATTATCTTGAGAGTAAGGACACGATAGCCTACCATGTGTGGTCCAACCAGATAGCATATCGTACGCCGGGAAATCACTAATAGTCCACATCAAGACAACACGCATATTGAAATTATTTTTCCTTGATATATCGTATGCAACCACTCCCTCGAACCATAACATTTTGAGCTCGTGAATCAATGGCTGTAAGAACACATCTATTGCTCTACGGGGATGATCTGGACCCGAAACAAGAATGCTTAAGAAAAGGAATTCTCGTTTCATGCAGAGAGCCGGCGGTAGATTATATGGTGTGACAATAACTGGCCACAATGAATATTTTCGCCCCACTTTTCCAAATGGATTGAACCCATCAGTGCATAAACCTAGATACACGTTTCTGGGTTCGTTTGCAAAATCCGGATAAACCATTTGAAAATGTTTCCACGCTTCTGCATCTGAAGGATGATATATTTCCCCTTTGAAATCATGTTCATCTCATTGGCGAAGCAGTGCGTTCATACTGATATAACCTTTTTAACCTATCTGTTATTGGCAAATACCACATGCGTTTGTACGGTATTTTGCTGCGCCGACTTGACACATGAAACCTTTGCTTCCCACAATATCGACAACCTTCCAAATTTGAATCTGCCATCCAAAATATCGTGCAATTATCCTAACAAACGTCTATCATCTAGTATGGTAAACCAAGCCCAGTTACCTATTTCCGAATACCGTAATAAGACTCTGGTGCTATATTAGCCCCCAGAAAGTAATCTTTAACGAAATCTGCAATCGCATCTACACAATCCTCAAGCAAATTCCATTCAGTTTTTATGCTCATCATCCTAATCGCAGCTGACAAAGCAGAATGACCCTCTTTGCAACCCTCATAAATCGGATTGCGTGCAACATCTAACATACTATAAAAACGCATCGCATCTGCATTTGGTTCCTCAACCTCGGTTGTTTCAATAGTTTCTCGAAACGCATCTGTAACCATCTGAACCACATTATCTTGTTCCCTATGTGTTGGATTACCTTCATCTCTAAACCTACTAAAATCATCCTGCGTAATCCGCTCACCTCTAGGAACACGACTACTACTTGGCAATGATTCCACATTTTCTCCATGCGAAAACCATAAATAATACCCCGGTGTAAACCCTTTCCAAAACAAATGCTTCCAAATCGTATCTATACTAATAAACCGATCGTTCCCACATTTGATACAAGAACAACTCATCTTACTTTGTTCACGAGGGATCTCTTGATTCGTAGTGAAACTCATGAATTGCTGCAGCCCTTCCTTAAATTTGTTCGTGATTTATCCTCTTGCGGCATCAATATGGTTATACATCCATGATCGAGCTTGAAATATATTATTAGAAGACATTTGGAAATTTGTTTTTTGAATTTTATGAATCTTTCGATATTATTGCTGCGGCAGATCTGGAGAACGATGTTGTATTTATAAACTTTATTTCCGACGGCTGGTTTCCTCGGAATTTAGTCGGAAAAATTCACCAAAGACTTACCTATGATTTTCCGACTAAATTCCGACAACGAGTCTCGTCGGTAATTTCCGACGCCATTCTGGTGAATTTTCCGAGCCATTTCTGACAAATTACCTCATCGGTAACTTCCGACGATTGTCCGATGATTTTTCTGAGAAGTTTCCGACAAACACTTGTCGTCGCAAATTTCCGACAATTTTTTTACTACTTTTCCGACTATATTCCAAGCAACATATTTCATCGGAAATTTTCGATAACCCACCGACAATTGGTTAAATTTGCCGAAATTTTGTCGTTATTTTATCGGAAATTTTCCGAGAATTCATGTTGTCAGAAATTCCAATGTTTGCTTGCAGTGAATGATAATATATATAGCTGAATTCATGGGCATTTCGAAAGAGATCCCACATGTGTCTGACCCAGGCGTTAAGGTATCACGTGGAGCCAGCTTCGCCGTAGCCGATGCTACTATTCTTGGTTCTCCGGCGGAATCCGTAAAGCCTTCAATATTTTTTTTTTATATATATAATAGGATTATTCTATTTTTTTGATAAAAAATTATTCTATTTACAAAAAGTTCTATCACATATATATATTGGTCCAAGCAACAGAACGAGAAGATTGGTCCGATGTTGAACGATCTCGCTAAAAACTCTCCCGGTTTTCAATTCACCGTCTTCGACTTATATATACAACGGCGTTCTTCGTCGGCCACGTAGAAATCTTAACTACAGTAAGCCATCTCGTCATCACGTACTACATCACCGTTAGAAATAGGGGTAGAGAATACCCTGGAAAAAAAAAAACGAACCGAAACAAACCGAATTATACTCTAAACCGATATCCAACCAAAAATTTGTTATAATTGATGCTATTTTTAAGAGCCAAAACCAAAAGAACCGAAACCACGATTTAGGTGTAATCGAACCGAAACCGAACTGCAGACCGATAGTGATTAAAGTTTTATATTTAAAATAGATTTACAAAAAATAGATTTAACCATATAGTATCCAGTATCCAGTATCCACATACCCTAATAATAGAATTAATATTTCTTTATTTTTATTTATTTTTTAACTAAAAACGAATTTTAAAAACCAAACCAAACTTAAATCCAATTTTGTTGGTTTTTATTGATTGATATAAACTACGTGGTGACAGATTTCAAAATGAAAGAAAATTTGAGGAACAATCTTTTTTTTTTTAGTCACCTTACATCATAAACTAAATCAGCAAAAAGTCTCGAGGGACAAACATATGGACTCGTCATGACTTACATGGAAAAACAAGATATCATGTGTTCGTGCTCTCTTTGCAAGCTGATATAAGATTGAATCTCGCAAGTTATTATTCCACACACGAACAAGAGAGTAAATGAATCACACACAATATTTTAATGATCAAAACATTTGTATTTTAGGATGAAATCCACGAACTAAAATAGACAAGCAAAAACAAAGTTTAAGCTTTAGAGAGAAAACTCTTTTTTTCTATTTTCCAAAAATTTGTATATGTTTTTACAATAAAACAATTGAGCTTTTTATAACTCTTACAAGGTGATATTTATAATAAAATACATTAAAAAAAAATTATTTACATTTAAACAAAAAAAGGAAAATTAGCTAAATCAAATAATAGTTTTCTTGCTACCAATTTAGTTTTTGACATTGAATGAGAATCCTTTGATTATATGTGAAGTTATGAAGATGAGATTCTCGTAATAAACCCATGTATTAAAGACCTTGATTCACTCTTTTTTTTTATATTGCATCACAAATTCATCGGCACGGACATTTTGACTACGAGGTATATAAGATAAACTAAAGGCCTCAAAATACGTTCTAAGATCATACACATCATCTAACTCTGTTTTGAAGGTTGTCAATCCGTTGAATTATCGATCATTTTTCTCAAGTCCGAACAATCCGTTTCGACCCTAACCGATAAAATTATTTTCTCTCTTAGGCATGACAATGCCCATAATAGACCGGCTTGCATTAGGGTACGGCTTGACTCCATAATCAAATTCGGAGGAATGGTAATGTTAGCATCTATATCACCTTAATTTTAGGGAGAGATGCTATGTTTCTATGGTTGTTGTTTTTTTTTCTCCCGGGAACTTGTTATTGCTCTGGTTTTATGAGCTCTATTTTTAATAAATCTTGTTTTCTATGCAGTAATGAAAAAAAGTAATTCTTGTTTTTCAAAGGGATCTTTTCTTTCACAAACCATTTGACCCACAAAAAAATACAACCTTCATCTAGATTTATAAACACTCAATATTGAAAACAAAACCCTAAAATGATGAACACTCTTTAACACATAGGAAGATCATGAGGAGGACGAAGCAGAGTCTGCGAAGGAAGAGGCCCATCTTTAACGATAAATCCCATGGCCAATCCCCACGAGGTATGTTCCTCGAGATGACAGTGAATAAACCAAACTCCTGGATTATCCGCGTTGATCCTGATCGCTGCCCATCCTCCCGTCGGCACCGCGATCGTGTTCCTCTCCGGCGGATCCACCAAATTGTACCTCGCCGGATCCTTCTCCGGGTCGAAATTCCCAAATCCTCTTCCCACGACGAAGAAATTGTGTCCGTGTACATGTAACGGATGGTTCTCGATGTTCAGGAAACTCGTCCCCTGAAACACGATCTCCAACCTCGCTCCGAACTCGACCTCGAACAGCTTCGTCCCGAATTCGGTGTTCATGTTTTCCGATACCGGATTGACTCCTGTGAAATCGAATCTATTCCGCGGATTCTCCGGGAAATCGAGCGTGAAAACCCCTTTACTCTGTTTCCTATAGTGGCTCTCGAGGATCGAGATCGGCGGTCGGACGAATGAGTTGTTGTTCATCGATGCGAAGAATCTTTTCCCGTTGTAGCCGTCGCAGGTCCGATTCGGCGGACAATCTTGGAGATTGAGACTGATCGTGGTGATCACGCGCTTGTCGATCGCCGTCGGGACTTTACACGGATACTCCTCCGATCTAAGGCTCTTGATGCTATCGGAGAATCTCGTCGCGAATTTCGTGTCCAGCATATCCGGGAGCACCGCGCGTGTCGACAATGTCGTCAATCGCCGTCTGTTAACGTAGTTTACCGTTTTGCTTTTGCCTTTGTAACGGAGGAAGCCGACGGTGGTGGAGTTATTGAAGGGGAAGACGGAAGTGACGTAAGGAGTGGCGGCGATGAGAAATTCGCCGCCGGAGCGTTGGTCGGCGCGGAGGAGGAGGGTGGTGGTTTGACCGGGAGCTATCATGATTGCTTTGGTATGAACCGGTTTGGTGTAAACCGCGTCGACCTCGACTACGGTCAGTGTGTGATTCGATACGGCGAAGAAGAGCTCGTTGTTTAGAGCTGCGTTGATTATGCGGAGGATGTATGTTTTGCCGGCGTCCACGGTCGCCGTGAAAGTATCTGCACACAAGATTTTAGTTTTTATGCGGTGGGTAAAAAACAAAACAAATATTTTGGGACTGGTTAAGAGAAAAGAGTGGACCTTTGGTAGAACAAGGGTAAAGTGGGCCGGGAAGGCCGTTAAGTGTGTAAGCGTCGGAAACCTTAGGCCCAGCTCCTGTTTTCATCATCTCCTTCTCCACTTTGTCCACGTCATCATTCCACCATTCGCCTAACATCGTCCAATTCACAACTCAATTCATAATTCTTCATCAAGATATCTAAAATTCATCTTGGTAATCATCTAAATGATAAATGAAAAGCATGCATGGCTCTAAATGGTAAAACATGATCATGAGAGGAATGTATGGAATACAAATGATTGGGATAATATGTCAAATAGGATATGAAAAATATTAAGTAATTTTTTTGTTTATCTTTCTTGAAAACGAAAATTTAATACATTACCCTCTTTTCTCTTTTTGTTCGGTTTGGTTTCTACTTTTTTTTCTATATATAAAAAGAAGAGTAACGGGAACGAGCAATTTCCATTTTGACTAGTTATATTTTTGTACCGAGTATAATGGGAATTTCGGACTGGATGTGGCTGCCGGAGAAGGGGTAAGGCTGTCGTGGATAGATGATGAAAGCACCGTAGACGGAGGCTCGTTGCCATGAGTGATGAGCATGCCAAAGGAGTGTGCCTCTTTGATCCTCCACTTTGAATCGATATGTATATGATTGTTTCGATCTTATTGGACATTGCGTTATGTAAGCCGGTCCATCTGCCCAACCGGTCCGGTATTGCCTTAACCCATGCCTACTCACAATCCCCCAAATAAAACCGATATAAGTGAACTCACATAATAAATAATTTAACAGTGGTTGAATTATATGCATGCATGAGTTTGTTGGTTATTTACCAATGAATAGTTGTATTGTGAGCTATGCGGTTAGTCACTTTGATTTCTACGGTGTCACCTTCGTGAACCACTACCGCCGGCCCCGGATATTGTCCGTTCACCGTTAAAAGTTGTTTCGTGTGGCACAATCGACTTACCTTCTTCCATTCGACCTAAAACCCCCAAAAAATTCCAGAAAACAAAAAGATTACGATATATCATATTTAAAGGCAAAATATTATATATCATACTATTGATAAAAGATGTGTATAAGGAATAAACCTTGTGCATATACAAATGCTGTATATTTTTGCCAAAATTTTACTATTAAAAAAAAAGTTTAAATAAAATTAATGAATCCGAGTCTCCGTAAAATTTGCTTACATTAAAGTGAAATCGACGGGTGGTTGAAGCCGAAGAATAAGGGAGAAGAGTTGCAAATAGAAGCAAAAAGGTCGAAATCATTAGAAATCCGAAATTCTCCATTTTCTTTTTATATAGAATGGTACTGTTCTTTGTTTTTCTTAGCTTACACTTAGCTATGATTCTTGATTAAGTTTGTTGATGAGAAGATTCCTTTATATAGGATCACTCTGGGTTTCCTTTCTAGTTTAAATATTATTTTATAAAAGTTTCTGTTGAAGTACCTATATTTTCAAAAGTTTTGTGAAACCCCCCATAAAGATGATTCTTTGCCTAAAAAAATGGCATGCATGAAAAAGAAATAAAGGACAAATAATTACGGTAAGTATATTTTTTTCTTCTAATATCGTAATTACCGGTAAGTGAACTTGTGTTTTATATATTTTGAAGATTCTAAATATCTCAGTGGAACTATTATTCGGGATCCGAGATTCGATCCGATATCCGCTACGATCCGTTCCGAAAATCTGGATATCCAAGGGGTCGGATCCGGATAGTAAAATTTTGGATCCGTCAAAATCGGATCCGGATCCGAATAGTTAAATTATAAGGTCCGGATATCTGTATTCGGATCCTTTAAATATATTAAAAAATATTTTTTATTAATAATTTTTTAATATATTGAGATTTATATATATATATATAATTTAAATAAAATTAATTTTATTTATAATAACAGATTTTTTACAAAATATTATATAAAAAATTAATTTTATCATTATTTTAATATTATTTTTAATAGATCCAGATATCCGTGGATATTTTAATATCTAAGCGGATATCCGAAGTCCGGATATCCGAAAACCCTGGATATGGATCCGAATAATTAAAACTCGGATCCGGATATCCCAAAATTTACCGGATATCCGATCCGTCCCACCCCTACACATATATATAGTCATCTTTTTTTGGATTTAAATGTTAAATTTTATACCAATTTTTGTTTTGACAGAAAATTACAAGAAAAGAAATCAGAAAGACCGAAAACTAATGAAACAAAAAAACTATATCTAGAGCTAAACCGGAAGACGAAACTAGCGGAAAGAACCGGCCAAGACCACGACAAAAACAAGCGGAGAAGTAGAAGCCAACGTGATCACAAAGAGCGAAACCCGACATATATATAGTCATCTCACTCATCTGAACCGGATTTAATCATAAACTATGTAAAATAAAAACTAGCCGTTTCTACTAATTTAGTATCACTAAAAATATCATCTTCTAATATATGTCATAACTAACGAGATTGGAATTATTTTTAGATTCAAACATCTTTAATTTTATATGAACCTATCTACTACATACGATTTAATTATGGGTATTTTGCCCAACAATCCCTAAACCCACGTTGACAAAAAAAAAAAAAAAAAAAAAATCCATAAATCCACGTGACTTCATCAGACATCCCCAATGAACCATACTCATTTTACAAAAGCTAACTCCCCACTTGTGTTTAATATATTGATTTCTCTTCTTTCTATAACTGTGTATTTATCTTCTCGGTCGATCTCATCGTTTCTCAGCTACCTATTTTTTTTTGTAAAGCACCCAATCATTCTTTTGTTCACCAAACTTCCCTCAATCTAAAATGTATATCTCTCTCGTTTCAACAATTATTTATATACCCTCCACTCCTAACTTTTGTCAGTGTCTTTTATATATTAAAATGTATCACTGACAAGCTGATCCAACGAAAAGTAAATATATATTAACACCAAGTCACCAACTAAAAAGAAGTATTTGTGATATGAGTCAGTTTTTCAAAACTCTATTTGTAATTTAGCATATTTTTTTGTTGTATTTTTCTGTGGCAAATAACAATTTTATTCTTGTTTTTTATTTGTCTATGTATTGTACACAGTTGATTTCACGCAATACTATACATGACACGACTGGAAAGTTAACGTGTGTGCAGTACAATAAGTGTTAATTTGCAAAATAAATTTTGAAAATGCTAACAAATTTATAAAATTTTAAGAAAGTGACAATAACAAAGAACTCCAACTAAAAATTCAATATTTTTCGATTAAATTGACTTGAATTCAAGATAATTTAGTTTATGTTCCAACATGATAAATATTTGGGTGAATTTTATACCGGTTAACATGAAATTTTTTCCAATTATTGAATAATCGTTAGTCAAACGTGCTCAACGGTTGCGGATGAAGGATTTTCAAAGATTCAGACTTCGATCGTTGAATATGCGGTCTTTAAGAATATTCGATCATTATAAATCGTCTCCATAGGATTTTCGATTGTTAGATTTTTGAAACGTCAAAAGTATGTTTTCAAGAGTTTTTTGCGGGTGAAAGATTTTCAAAGATTCGAACTTCGATCGTTGAATATGTGGTCTCTAAGAATATTCAGTCATCATAAATCGTCTCTATAAAATTCTCGATTGCTAGATTTTTGAAACATCGAAAATATGTTCTCAAGAGTTTTTTAGCTATATTGTTTCGATTTTGTCCTTGCTTTAGGATTATTATTATTTTTCATCTCTCTTGCGAACCCTAACCCCTTTAGAAACATGGGTGACATGTCAATAACGGTATGGAAATTTAAGTCCACATTACTGATATATAATGAGGAGTATGATGGAATACTTTTTGGTCGATAAAGTGATAGGTGCGAGCCATCTAATAGAACAAATAAGATAGGACTAAATTGCAAATTGTTCTAAGCTCTATGCGAAACATATGAATACATATTTTATAACATACAGCTATTGCAAGTCTCATTTTCATTAAAATACGGAAGACAACTCTTATAAATTTCGAAACAGATGCCATGCAACCATATCACATGAATGTATATTTATAAATGACCCTAGTGAACACAAAATGAAATTGTTTTGAACTCCAAAGTTGTGAGTAATATATAAATATTCAAATGGAGCTTCGGTATTTAGGACACTTATATGTAAATATATGAGTAAGCCAAACCATTATATAAAAACAAACTATGTATTCTATTTCGAACTGCTAAAAAGGTTTAAAATTTGTTTTTTCTCGTTTTAATATACTATTTTAAAATGTTCAAATATATATATATACTATTTTAAAATTTTTAAACTTTTTAAACTCATACACTATTTTCTTATTTTTTGGTTAAAGGGTACAATTTTTTTTTTTTTGAACAATACTATTTTCTAGTTTAACTAGTCCTTTCGAAATGCATTAATATAATTTTCTGATGACATTTTAACATTTTAAAAAAGTTTAATTCCAAAGTGTGGCTGCATTTTTATCAAATCTAAAGTATAAAGTTAAACATTTCACTTTTGAACGTTTACAAATTTAATTAGTGTTTTTATAAATTATACAAAATACAATGTTTTTTTTTGAATGAAAAAAAGTTTTTACACAATTTTTCCGGTGTCTTAGGGATTTGATATACCCCGCTGTACGTAGAGCGTGGTTCCTGGCCAAATGAGAAAATTGAGTGAAAGCCGCGTTTGAAGAGAATCGATCTCTGATCTAAACCAACAAAACGATCCTCTCCTCACAAGCGGGAACCACCTCCACCACCCCTTGGTTTACAAAATACAATGTTGCCTAGTTGCTTAACCAATTTGGCGTTTATATATGGACTTTAGCCTGGAAACTTCTATTCACTTTTGTTGTTTCTTATTGAGGCTGTGGTTTGGGGTTGGTGGGTAAGCTCCTAAGAGCTCATTTTATTCGATCATAACATTATTTCAGACCAATGATTTAATTGATCAAATAATTTTGTTTTGTCGTTATGAGATTAGGCCAATAATGATACCTTTCCATTTGGATTCATATTACACAAATAATCTATCAATTCATATTACACAAATAATCTAACAATACAATAGATTATTTAGCTTAGCCTTCGTCATTAGAAGGCCAACTAACACCGCATTTATCTGCTAATTAATTAATTAATTTTATTTATCGTAAAAAGCCGAGTAATTTTTCTTTTGTTAATTTTAAACAAAAACGAGTATTATCTTCCGGTTTATTATAAAGACCCAACATCCCGGTTTGACTTGAACCGGATCGTCCACAACCACACAAACTGTCACTGATTTACTGAAGCAAATTGAATCGATAGAAAAAATTTCAAAATATCAGTTCATAAAAGAACGTAGAAACAAAACAAATTACATGGAGATAGATGTTTTTATAGAATGTTCTCATTCTCACCCCCAAACTATTACATACAACAAATCAAACCCAACCACGAAGATAGATGTGGAAGAAGGGAGAAGAAAATGGGGAAACCAATTTTTTCATGAGAAAACTTTTGCCAAAAGCAAAAAAGGAAAAAAAAATTAAAACTTTTTTTAAGAATTATGAAGAGAAGCAACTCTATCAGTAAGCTCTGCAACTGTCTCATCATCTTCTTCCTCAGCTATGGTGTCCTGCAAAACAGAGAGAACAGAACAGAACAATAATTAAACTCCATCTTCATTTTCCTTTCATAGTCCTCTGGTTTTTACTTTCTTTACTAATAACTAACTAACTAACTAACTAACTAACCTCTTTGTCGGTTTTAGATTGGACACCGATGCATTTAGATCCACTTATGCTCGCGCTCTTCATGAGGTTACGAGCACTGTAACCTCCTCCATTGTCTGCTTCCTCAGATTCCAAGGTTGAAGCCACAGCAGCTGCTGCTCTTCTCTCAACATCATTGCTTTCTTCTGCAGTTTCACCATTCGGAGCAGGAACTCTCTCTCTGCAACAGACAATCACAGCCAAGCACAATGCTTTCAGAGCGAGAGAGAAAGAAGAGAGAGAGAGAGAGAGAGTGAGAGAGTGAGAGAGAGAGAGTGAGAGGGAGAGTGAGAGGGAGAGTGAGAGAGAGAGAGAGAGAGAGAGAGAGAGAAAGATTTTGTGAAAGACATTACCTTGGCAACGAAGCATGATGTCTGTGAAGTGCAGTACTTCTTCCTCCTCCTGCTGCTCCTGGTTTACCTTGATTTTCTTCAAGATGAGCAAATTGCCTCTTAAATCGATCAACCCCACTGCGTAAACAACAAAAGATTTATTGAGTTCAATAACTTTTTGTTTTCAAGATTTACAGTTTCTGAGCTGTTTAATTAGCTCACCTAGGGTACATGAAGCTAAGCTGATCACCACCGCGAAGGTATTCCTCCAACATCTGAGGATGATATTCCAATATCTAATGTTTTTTTCCAAAGAAGTGATTGTTAGAATCAATGAAGAGCAGATAAACAGAACGAGAAAAAAATAAGATGTGTGGAAGGCTTTTTGTGTTACCTCTCGGTAAATTAATTCTCTGACATCATCTTTTGTTAACTTCTTTCTCTCAAAATCAAATTCAAGCTTTGAAATTGGCTGCGTTGTTGGTTCACGCTCTGAATTTGACAGACCACTGAAGTATGGATCAGCTAGTGCCTGTAAATAAGGAAATCAGAACAATGAACATAGGAGCTTTATGGAAAATAAAGCAAATTTACTTTTCTCTTACATCTTCAGCTGATGCACGGTCTTTTGGATCAAAGGCAAGCAAGCGTTCAAGAAGGCGGAGAGCCAAAGGATCAGCTTTAGGGAACTTATGAGAGAAAGGGACTTGCTGTTTTTTCCTCATGCTACTAAGATATCTCCTCGCCTTTTCATTTCTAATCTGTCAATATTCAAGGTTGCAAAAACTCATTACAGGAAATAACTCACTCTCAAATGATGGAATGGAACACATTAATCTGCTACAGAAAATTCGAACAGATTCTTTCAACTAATTGAGTGACTAACCCTTGCTATCGACTCAGGCGGTGGAGTGCCAAGAAAATCAGTCATAAGATCCAATTGGTGCACCACGTTTTTCCCGGGAAACAAAGGCTTACCCAAAAGCATTTCCGCAAAAATGCAACCGACACTCCAGATATCAATCGCAGGGGTATACTGGAATATGAAAAAAACTTAACTTAGCGTGAGATGGTTGGTCTTATCAACACACTGAACCACAAATCAATATTCTACAAAACCAAAAACGCGAAGCCTTTTCTTGTGATACAGAGAGGTAACAAAAACAGTTGGACTCAGTGAAAAAGAATCTTACTTTGGAGAAAAAGGATCCACAGAGTTCAGGGGCACGATACCATCGAGTAGCTACATAATCCTACAAATTACATAAAAGGAGTGAGTTCACAAACACTGAAAGAGTTAAGAGAAAATCTAGTGAGCAATTCTGTTGTTTTCAGATTCTTTGAATTAGATGACTCACAGTCCAAAATATAGCGGTTGGGGCGTCGTTAAAAGAAACACGAGCGAGCCCAAAATCACATATCTTCAATTTGCAATCAGCATTAGCTAGAATGTTCTTTGGTTTCAAATCCCGATGAAACACATTAGCTGAAAACAGAAACCCTTAAGTGTTTTAAATAAATCTAAAAAGACGATTAGGGTCGAACGAGAACACTGTGTAAACCAGAAAATTAACCTGCGTGAACATATTTCAGACCACGGAGAAGCTGGTACAAGAAAAACTGATAATGCTCGGGAGTTAAATCATCGTTCGCCTTGATCACTTGATGAAGATCAGACTCCATCAACTCAAACACGACATAAATATCCCGGAATTCTCTGCGAGAAGGAGGTAGCATGATGTGTTTAATCTCCACAACATCTGGATGACGAAGCAACCGAAGCAATTTTATCTCTCTCAAAATCCTAGTGGCATCAGAGACATGCTCAAACACATCGTTTATCTTCTTGATCGCAACTCTCTCTCCAGTGTGAGAGTCTACAGCAGAAGCCACAACACCATAGCTTCCTTTTCCAACGACTTCTTGAATCTGGTACCGGTTTGCTTCTCCATACTCTGTGAAGAATTCAGTTTCCTGCACACCCTGAAGAATTTTTACTCATGATTCTATGACATTGACCGAATTGATGGATCTAGAATAATAGGAGGATCAATCAAATGGAGCACAAAAACTCACACATTGTATACTTTTGTGGATCGAAGGCAAGAACACAGCAAATTAAGACAACAAAACAACAAGTCTCTCAAATCTAAATTAGCAAAAGGGCAGGCAGAAGACAAGACCTTAGACCATATTGCATCAAGTTTAATCAGAACCAAATCATCTCGACATTCCCAATGAAACAATCAACCATCACCAAAAAAATAGAAAGAGGGATGAGAAGGAGAAGAAGAAAGGTACCTTCTTGTGAGGATCCATGGGTAAGTGATTTCGTTTAGGAACCTTAATAAGCTGTAGCCCAGAAAAATCGAGATCTTCAGTAACAATAAGCTCGTTCAAATCTCCAGCGTTACCCGAATGATCAGGATTAGAGAAAGTAGAAGAATTGAGAATGGGTTCGTGATTATTGGAGGAAGAAGAAGAAGAAGAAGGAGAAGGATGTCGCTGAAAAAGCCATCGACGAACACCGTCGACGAGATTCCCACCACCACCCATCAACCACTACTAGATTAGAAAAAAAGATTAGTAATTTACGAAATTGGGTATCCGAATTTCCTCTCAGCCAAACGATTCTCGTCAAATCAGCATATTTCTCGCCGCGTCTCTCGATTTTGTCCTTGGGAGTTGGAGACCATGTTCTTCTACTCTCTCCTATTTTTTTTTCTTTAATTATTATTATTATTTTTTAAAAAATGTTTTTTCGTGATTAGAGAGAGAGAGAGATAAAGAGGGGAGGGGAAGAACAAAACGTGTATATTTATATTTTAAGTAATAAAACGTTAGAATTAATATTTGGACGACCCGGTTTGAATATACAGGTTTACCCTAACCGGATTCGGGTTACCACAGTGGTTTATATTGGACACCGATGCATTTATTGTGTATGGGCTTTGTAGTGGCGCATTTACAAGAACTTCATTAGCCCCCTTTTGCTTCATAATGAAGAAAATCTGCCTTTGAATCATCACTTTTGGATCTTGTACGGACTCCTAAGAGCAACGCAACAGCTTTGGCCTTATTAATTTACAAATAGAAACATGTATTTTCAAATGGTAAGAAAGAAAATAAAAACTAAAAATAAATTAACACTCAAGCTCAAGCATTGACGAAGCTTTATTTTATTGTCTCCAAACCAAGATCAACACACCTATTCCCTTAAAATTTAAGGTGCATATAACACTAATATATCATATGTTGTTGGTTTTGTGAAGGTCCAGCCTCAATCTTCAAGGGATAAATAAATGAAACCTGAGATGTTAATTATGCCTTTGATGTCAAAAAAACAAAAATAAGATGTTGTGTGTGTGTGTGTGTTTTTTTTTTAACATTAAGAATTTAAGATGTTGTGTCTTTCTCAGCTTATTCCCTTGAGATAAATATTTTAATTTTTACAAATATATTGTGTTTAGTCCTTCATCGAATTCTTGCTTTTAATTGTCAACGCTTTTAAATATTTTTCGGGAGAGAGAGAAATGCTGATTGGTGGATAGGTGGTCCCCACTGATGCGTGGCTGGCGTCTAATTGCCAATTGGAACGCAAGAGAGTTTCTTATTTATTTTTTTCTGTGGATAATAATGACGTGGCATCGTAGCCTCGCGTCTATTCCACGCGCTTTGGTCAAACCCCCTCTTCTGGCCCACTATTGCACTATTTAATATTTAAGCCATTTTTGGTAAGGCATTTGACATAAGCAATCAAATGATGCATTTAAATGATTTATCTAGATGGATCATCTAGATGATGTTTGTTTTTATTTTTGTTATTCATTTGGATGATTCATGAATCTATATTTGTTTGTTCATTTTAATGTAAATGTACATCTTCATTATTAATAAAAAATGTCTAAATTGCCCATGTTTCTTATTTAATCATGATCTTAATTATATTAGTGTTACAACATGATCTTAATCATATAAGTTTCTAAATTCATGAAATATAACATTTTTATAAGAAATTTCATCATATAATTGATAAAAAAGTATAAATTCATAAAATTTGAAATAATCATAAATACATATAAATTTGAAATCACCAAAAAATACAAATATGATTCATATATGGTGTCTATACTTTGTTTTTGCTCTGTTTCAAATACCATCGAACTTTGCAGCTTGGAAAAACACTTGCCTCTGTCTCAAGGAATAGATTGCATCCACTACAAAACTCAATAAACAAGCAATAGAACTTATCAGTCTCGAAGTGCTCATGTCGAAACCACATTACACAGCCAAATGTTTCAAACAAGATCACCATCATCATGTCAAATACAATATGATACAAACATAAACATTAAACGACATTAAACAACAAATACAAGATCCACATTACACAACCAAAGGTTTCAAGCAAACAAACAGGCCCAAACAAAACATTAAACAACACTGAAATGCATATGAACTAAGCAATCATACATGATTCTACAACATTCTCAAGCAAGAACCAAGGGACATAGATACTTACAAGATCTGATACTCTTCTTTACCCGATACCCTTCTTTACAGCTTAGTCCATTCTGCAACAAAGAAGACACAAGATAGAACACAAAACAAAACATTAAACATCAAAAACAAATCTTAATACTTGATAGAACTAAAAGACACAAGAAAAATACAATCATAACCTGTTAATATGGGAGTCTAGTTCCTCTCACCAAATCTTCAGTAATTGAATCACGCATTGCTTCCATAACTCTGTCACCAACCGATATGTATGGAACATGCTCTTCATCGCCATGTTGTTCATATGATTCTACTCTTTCCCAAAATGCAAAGTCTCTATCTTCTTGCCGTGAATCTCTTATAAAGTTGTGAAGAGCCATTGTTGCTGTCACAATTTTGACCAATTTCTTAAGCTCATACTTGGGATGTTTCCTATCAAGAATTCGCCATTTAGCCTTCCATACACCAAAGGTTCGCTCAATTACTGATCTCAAGCCAGAGTGCTTGCGGTTAAACAACTCCCTACTGTTTGTTGGTGGTCCTCCTCTATTGAACTGATCTAGGTGGTATCTAGTTTTCCGATGTGGATCTAAGTAACCAGTTCTGGTTGGGTAACTTGAGTCGACTAAGAAGTATTTTCCAGATGGAGGCTGAGGAAAAGAAGCCTCTTGTGTTGCACAATATGTTAGAACCTTTGTGTCATGTGCTCTCCCGGGAACCTCAACATAAGCATATATGAATTTCATATCGAAATTGCATATAGCCAGCACATTCATAGTTGCTTTTGCTTTTCTACCTCTAAATGGCTCTACATTGCCTGATGGAGGACAAACCGGAATATGTGTGCCATCAAGGGCACCAATGCAATGTTTAAAGTAAGGCATATAGCGCTTATAATCTACTAGAGAAGCACTTACATTTGTAAACTCATCCCTAGTGGGTTTTACAATGTCTGCTGCAAGCTTTAACAAAGCACTTAAGACATCATTTATCTTCCTTTTCACCGTTTCTAGAGAATGCTGATAACGCTCGGCTAATACCCTAAGAGTGAAATCTTGTGCAACCATCTCAACAAAAATTGCCACACTTTCTTCATTATAAATCTGACCAGATTCCTCTAAGTTATACTTTTCAGACAGCAACTTACACAAGCTCCTAAACGTTGTTTGTTGCATGCGGAAAATGTCAAAGCATTGTACCTGAGATTCGGATATTAATCGCTGCACACGACGCCAACCTTCTCCTCTGTTACTCCTCACTATTTGTCTCTCAGTACTAACTTCTTTCACTCTGTAAAGATCTTATATAAGAGCATACATGGTTTTCTCATCCTCTAGTATCAACTCCATGTCATCATCCTCAACTAAAAATCTAAATGTTTCCTGTAAAACCAGAATAAAGGAAGCTCAGGGACGTTGATATGCTCAAATTAATATCCTATAAGTACTAAAGCAGTTATTGTAGTATATATAGGGGTCGAACTCAAGAAAGTCACACAATAGATTATATATACTCGAATTAAGCTAAACCAAACAATGTAATTAAATGCGAGTGCGTAAATTAAACAAGTTGTAAGTCAATTGGAAAGAAGATAGGCTCAAGGTATTTCTCAGGAATTCAATGAATGTAGATAAACTAACTAACATGATTCAGATTTAGCGCGGTTCTTGAACTCAAATCACTAAAGTATAGCTAACCAACTCTCGTTGCGAAAACTATCTAAATCTAAATCCTAGAATTCCAAATCCCTTTGCGAATCCTAAAGTCTAAACCAGCTTTTAGTTCAAGTTTGATTTGTTCACAAAATAACTAAACCAAATCTCTTTGCGAATAGTTATTTTGCTCACCCTAAGTTCTATCAGGTAATTAATCGTACTCTCGTGCCTAATCAATTATCCTTAGATCTAAGTTCCAGATTCGTCAACCTAGAATTAGCTATGAGAACAACCTATGGTGAAGAACTAATTCAGATGGTGAATCCTAATTAACTAATTAACCTAACATTCAGAGAAAATCTTTATGAGAATCATGAACCTAACAGTGGATCTACTCAGACATGGAGATTGAAACAAGCAACATGATTGAATAGATCATCAAATCAAATAAATAGAAGAGAGTAAAACAAGGGTTCGAAATCTTCTCTCAAGCGAACAGAGTTTCAGACTTGTCTCCCTCTAAAGCTTTCTCACAGAAAACTAAAGTAAAATAAAGCTTAGCCAACAAAAGTGACTGAAAAACCTAATTATAATCCTAAAACACGTTTTGGGCTAAATTGTAAATAATAAAGTCTTCTGGGCAATTTTGCAATTCTTCAACTCTTCATTTAAAGTCGCGACTCGTGTCTGCTTCAGTGAGCATCGACCGATACTAGTCAGTATCGATCGATACTGAGGCTTCAAATCGGGTACTCAGCTACACGAACTTCTGCTTTGCTCCAAAATGCTCCAGAAAGCTCAAATATATCCAATTATGCTCCAAACGTGCTAAAACCTGTAAAAGACTCTAAAACACTACAAAATAGTAGAAAGACTCTATAAAACGGACTTATATCATGACTTAAACGGGGTAAAAACTATGATATATCAGACGTCAAACCAAGAAGACATCAACAAACCGAGAAACAATGAAACTAGAATAAGAAGAAACTATTACCTTACTGTTCATCTCTTCAACGAGCTTCTTCCACGAGCTGCAAAAACAAAACATACTCATGCACATTCACTCAAAATAAGAATCATAACTTGAAAAAAACAAAACAACAACATAAGATAAACAAAACATTCTCATTCTCATTCACTCAAAATAAACATGATTCTCATACACAAAATAAGATACTAGAGTTTATAAATCAACACATCCTCAAGAATCCCTGCTTTCACCAGTTGCAAACTCTAAGTAGAGAACCTTGTTCTCATCATCTTCATAAAACAAGAATGTCTGACGATTGACAATATCTTGTTTGAGATGTTGATCTGCTGCCTTGTACAAAGGAGACCACATCCTTATAGCATTGAGCGAATGAAGAACTTTCATAGCTCGGAGCTGGCTGCAACTGAATTCTGGATGGTTCTTTATTAGCTGATTCTTGTGTGAAATAATTTTATCCCGTGATGCCACACTTTCTCTGATCACTTATGCTACAGCTTGTCCTAACCTTGATCTCTTTTTACTTGTTCTCGGCCTACTAGAAGATGAGGGACCATTGCCATTGTTGGAAGATGATGGACCATTGCCATTATTGCCCTGAGTAGGAGGAATTCGCATTGATTCAACATCAGCATCAGCATCCACATCTTGAGTTGGAGGAATTCGGAATGATTCAGCATCATCATCCACATCTTGATCCAGATGCATTGTGTCTAAATGCCATTCACCTTGCTGAGCAGCCCAACCTTCTGCTCCACTAATGTGAACCGCACCAAAGACTTGTTCCATCAAATCCACATTTGCAATTGGTTTGCTACTGTCTTTTATCTTTCTAGCTCCAGGCCATTCCTGAAATCAAACAATCATAAAACAAGCAATCTTAAAAACAAAACCAAGAGTAATAAACCAAGTGTAATGAAACCATGCAATCTTCAAAGCAAAACCAAGTGTAATATACCTTACACCGCTCGTTCCACCAGTCCTCAGACATGTCTATGGACCCATTTGGATGATAACCAAGTCCGGTTCTGTTGTGAGTCAGTTTCTTGAAAGATTCATACTGCTTCTTGCAAGTAGTAAACTTGATCCCGAATTTTCTCCATGGATGCCTTTCCCCAAAAGTCTCATAGAACTTGTCTATGATTGACTGTCTCACAACATCATTCACTTTGTCTTGCCTTATATTTCCTTTTAATTTCTCATCAATTCTTAGTTGGAGATAGAAACAGGTTTGCTCATCACTCCACGCAAGATTCTTATAAACATAGAAAATATACTTGAGAAAACAGTAAACAACTGATGCAAACATCTGAACAATCAAACAAGTACTTAACACTAATATCGATAATCAAACAAGTGCTTAACACCAATCAAACAAGTACTTAACAATATAAACATATGAGTTGAGGGGAAGATACTCACCTCAGTACCAGCAATGGATGACATTGTTTCTCTGCTGAAGTGCAAGCAACTATGATCTGAACAATATAAAGATAGAAAACGATAATCAAACAAGTGCTATTATAAACAACAACACACATATATGCATCAGCAACAATACGCCATTGATAGTAAAGATCTATAAGCTTTGAGACACTGAATCAGCCATTCCAATAAACAACAAGAGCTTTGATACATTGAATCAGCCATTCCAACAACAATCCGCTACAATGGGAAAGAGAAAGGAATCAAGTAAACCCATCAAAGTAATGTGTTCGTTTAAGCTCGTCTAGTTGAATCAAGTAAACCCATCAAAATACAACTCATACGAAGCATACATTGGACAAAAGAGAAAGGAATCAAGTAACCCATCAGAGTAAAATCAAGTAACATCTCCATCAAAGTGCATAAACAAACCCAGAAGACTAAATCTAGTATAAGCACAAACAAGTTGAAATTCAGCCTCAATTGATGTCTATAAAAGCTAAGAGCTAAGAAAAAGTTGAAGAAAAGACAGAAGAGAAGCTTGCTTGTTTAAGAAGCCGTCAGAGAGAGACCAGCTCGTCGGAGAGAGAACCAGCTCGTCGGAAAGAGAACTAGCTCGTCGGAGAGAAGAAACAGCTCGCCGGAGAGAAGAAACAGCTCGCCGGAGAGAAAAACCAGCTTGCCGAAGTGAAGATGAGAGTCGTGAGAGGTGAGAGTCGTGAGAGGTGAGAGTCGGAGAGATCTAGATCTACTTTTGCTTAGGGGTATTTTCGTATTTTGTAATTTTGAACTGAGCTAGATCATTTAGCTGAGCCAGTTTGGAACAACCAGCTGAGTTTCAATTTTTATTCATAAGTTTTAATACTCATCCATATGGATCATCCATATGTTAATGATTTTAGCAATAAAACAAACATCATTTGTCATCTTCACCCAGATAATTCATATGGAAGCACAACCAAACAAGTCCTTAATGGCATAATCCAGTTGGAGTATTTATAATTATAATTATATGACATTATTAATTTGGAAGATGTTTTTTCTTAGCGAAGAAAGTCTATTGTTTTTTTTTTCTTTCTATTAATCAATCAAATGTAATTTTAATAGTTTCATGCACAAAGTGGTGAGCGGAGCATTTTTTTGTCTTTTATTTATATAAATAAATAATTAAAAAAACCAGATACGCGAAGGAATAATTACTGAATATGGAAAGCACGATCATAAATAATTCTGCGATTTTTTTTTTTTTTAAATGTACAGTCATATATAATACACAAATAAAAACGTTTTGAATAATCTTTTCTCGTTAAAAATGAATAGATAAGTTTCTGAATTGCTTTATTAACTCTGACTGGTTGTGCCAAATAGAGTAGTCTCTTTTAAAAAAAAAAAAAAAAAAATAGAATTGAGTTTTATTATGGATTTACTTTTGTTTTCAACAAGAAAAAGAAGGAAAAAAACTAAAACAAATTTTTGTTCGTTTTACAAAACTCATGAGAAAAAGAGAACAATATATGTAAATTCCTCTTAAAATCTATTTTATTTTTCTTAGATTTCTTTATTCTAATTCCTCTAGTAAAAATGATGTCTTTGTGGTGCAATGTAATTTTTCTTTATAACAAAAAATCGTTTTTTTTTTAATGTGAAAAAAAAATCGTTTTTTTGCCTCCAAGACCAATCACGATGAGGGAAAATGTGGATTGACAAAAAAAAAGGGAATGCTTTTCCACTCTTTTTTTTGTTTTAATTTATATTTTGCTGCATGTAACAACAGTAGCAAAAAGCAAAACAAAATTCAAGGCTCTCCAGCTCAAAATCCATTCTCTAGTATCTACTACTACTCCTCTGTTTTACGTTAGTTTATAGTTGATTTTTGTCGGACTTTAAGAGAGAGAAAGTGGCGTATTGTGGACTTTCTCAATAAAGAGAGAGAGAGAGAGAGAGAGAGCGAAGGAAGGGGCTTTGTTTACTCGCTGAAAGCTCGAAAATTCATCTGTTTCTGCTATTGGGTTTGATCTGTGTTAGCTTCGAGAGAAAACGAAGAAGACGAAGTTGGGAAAAATTGTTATTCTCTCTTTTTTTTATCATTCTGTTACAACAGTATCGCTCTTATATAGAGCATTGATTACATGGTTTAACATTGGTTTATACTAAACCGGGAACTATAACCCTATTATAATCTCATAATCTGCTTTTGAAATCCGGAGAAAAAAGTATTCTGGGTATTTGCTCGAAATTGAAATCTGATATTTCTTGAGGCGTTGAGAGTCTTGGTTGATTTGGATTCAAAGCTTCTCGAGAATCTTCTGCTGTAACTATTAGGTTTTGACGAGCCGTTGATCTGGACGGAGTTCCGGATCTCCGGTTCGTGTGTGCGAGGAATTAGGTTTTGGCACAAAATTCTCGTTTTCGTAATCTGGATTCGAGGGATGGAGAAGTTTACGGGCCGATGTTCGCTGCTCTAACATTCGGAGCATGAAGATGAACATGAAGAAATTTCTAAAAAAGCTGCGTATCGTGCCGAATCAACGAGATGACGGCGAAGGGTCAATCTCAAACAGGAGCAATAAGTCGAGTGATGCAGAACCATCTCCTTCCGATTCAACGAGGTCTCACGATAGCCATAATAACCCTGAATCCAAACCCTTTTCGGCTTTATCGAATTGGTTAAGCTCTGTTGCTCAAAGAAAAAGCCCTAGTCCAACAACTTCTTCCAATGCCAATAATAGCACAGGAGATGAAGCAACCATGGAACATGGTGCTCCCGTTGGGTCAGAATCCGTGATGCAAGATTTGGGTTCTAATAATTCCAAGGATCCAGAGGTTGAAGAAGAGTATCAGATACAGTTGGCTCTAGAGCTAAGTGCTAGGGAAGATCCTGAAGCTGCTCAAATTGAGGCTATAAAGCAGTTCAGTTTAGGTTCTTGTCCTCCAGCTCCCGATAATTCTCCAGCTGAACTCATGGCATATAGATACTGGGTAAGTTTTTGGCTCATCGCTAGAAACGAAAACAATTCCGAACTTATCGTTTTCATCCTTGACTTTCTGTTAGAAAGTGATAGACTGTGCTAGAAACATGAACTGATTAGTTGATTGTTCACTATAGATTTCCAGTGATGTGTGTTATGATACGGGAATCCACCCCAAAACATTTCGTCCCTATTAACTCTCGTTGGACTCCTCTAACCAATTTTATATCATGTGGAATGTTTATGCGTTTGCAGAATTATAACTGTCTTGGCTATGATGACAAGATCGTGGATGGTTTCTATGACCTGTGTGGAGTTATGAATGAATCTTCCTTAGAAAAAATACCTCCCTTAGTTGATCTTCAGGGGACACTTGTGTCAGATGGTGTAACTTGGGAAGCTGTTCTAGTGAACAAAAGCGAAGATTCTAATCTGTTGAGACTTGAACAGATGGCTCTTGACATTGCAGCTAAATCAAAGCCAGTGTCTTCTTCTTGCTTTGTGAACAGTGAATTGGTAAGGAAACTGGCGATTTTAGTTGGAGATTACATGGGTGGACCAGTTGTGGATCCAGATAGCACGTTAAGAGCTTGGTGGAGTCTGAGCTACAGTTTAAAAGCAACCCTCTGTAGCATGGTTTTGCCCCTGGGTTCTCTAACTATTGGGTTGGCTCGTCATCGTGCCTTGTTGTTCAAAGTATGTACCCTGCTCTCTCATACTTTTGCATTGTGTGAAAATTAGCATAAGAGGGGCATTTGTTTTTTTATCCCATGACCGTTGAAGCTTCGTGCTAGTTTGGTGCTATGTTCAGTTTAATTTTTTTTGCAAAAGTCCCTTGTTTGTATGACTTTATGCATATTACATACAAAGCTTATTGCACCTCTAAAAGTTTTGTGTTTTGTCTCTTCTTTCTTATGAGACTTTGTAGGTTTTGTGTGATAGTGTCGGCGTTCCTTGTCGAATAGTCAAAGGACAGCAATATACCGGTTCGGATGATGTGGCAATGAACTCCATTAAGACTGATGATGGCAGGTGATAAAATAAAATCGTTATGTATCTATATTCAACAATTTTTGTATATTTGTAGAGGAATATGTGTGTGTGTTATACGTAAAAATAACATAGGTGCATATAGACTTGGGTGTGTATTATAGCTAACTCGGATCTCTGGAAAGGTCAAACTAATACAGAGGCTAGATACAATTAACTTTCTTGGTCTATGACACATACCGCTGAGAATTGAAAGCAGGATTAGGCTTGTTTCGTGCTTGTATTGTAGTTATTTCTGATGCAATTGCAGTCTACACTCGCAAAGTAATTTCCCTAATGAATGCGAATGTGAACTTCAGGGAGTACATTGTTGATCTCATGGGAGATCCAGGCACGCTTATCCCCGCTGATGCAGCTGGACTACAAATGGACTATGATGATTCTGTCTACTCTGCTAGTCCCAGAGACGTTGATTCATCTCATGTAGCTTCTTCCAGCAGTGGGGTCGAGAGCTCAGAATCTTGGTCAGCGGAACATCGCTCTAGGACCAAGGGTTCCCGGGAGGAAAAGCAATCTGAAGGTGGAGGGGATCTCATGATTCGTCCAAATAGTTTTAGGGAAGTTGTGGGAGGTCAAAAGGCTCCAGTTCAACATCTTTCCAGCAAGCCTACTTATCCTTTTACCCATGTCAGATCACCTTCTTGGACTGAAGGTGTTAGCTCTCCAGCTGGACGCAGGATGAAAGTCAAAGATGTTTCACAATATATGATCGATGCTGCCAAAGAGAATCCACAACTAGCTCAGAAGCTTCATGATGTGTTACTTGAAAGTGGAGTTGTTGCTCCCTGGAATTTATTTTCGGAAGTTTATTCAGAGTCAATGGAGGCAACAGTTGATATTAAATCTGTGGCTGAATCCAATGATGATAAATGGAAAGATTTTGGAACAATTCAACAAGGAAGAAACCAGAGCCAACTTGGTCCTGTGAGGTTTTTGCCTCCACTCCCAAGACCGCAATCTAAAGCAAATACTCATGACCTACGTGAACATTCAGGACCTGGACTCGGTCATTTATCTGATTCCTCACATTCTGAAACATCTACTGACTGTCCCAGAAATGTTCCTGTTGCCGTAGCTGCAGCGGCTGTTGTTGCATCTTCCATGGTTGTTGCTGCCGCGAAGTCAGCAAACTCTGATTCCTCCACCTTAGAACTTTCTGCTGCAGCTGCTGCTGCAGTTGTGGCGACAGCTGCAGCAGTGAGCAGGCAGCTTGAACTAGATTCACATAGCAATGTGGATGCTGGTTCTGGTGGGCTTCACGGGCCAAATTCAGGAGGAGAAAGAATATCCGACAGATCTACTGGCAATGAAAGTTCAAAATCTGATGCTGCAATCGATGATGTGGCTGAATGCGAGATTTTGTGGGAGGAAATTACTGTCGCTGAGCGTATCGGACTGGGTACTGACTTATGCTTTACTATATGTTTTAGTGTAACTAGTGCTACAACGAATAACTATTTTAGACTTACCTTTCTTTATCCAGGATCATACGGAGAGGTGTATAGGGGAGATTGGCATGGAACTGTGAGTATCTCTCATTTGTTTCGCTTAATACAGTAGCAATGTAACTTTGTTCATAACTTTAAGCTTACTAATTGGCTGACGGCTAAATTTCCTTATAATTTCAATAATGATGAAACTCTTGATTTGGTAGGCAGTGGCTGTCAAGAAGTTCATTGACCAAGATATTACCGGAGAGGCACTGGAGGAATTCAGAAGTGAGGTACAAGCCTTACCTTCTCTGGAAACTCTTGTACCCTTTCAAGTTTCAAACGTTAACCACTAAGTGACAGATTTATAACATTTCATCTCAATTCGATGCAAGGTCCGGATGATGAGAAGGCTCAGACACCCTAACATTGTTCTCTTCATGGGAGCTGTAACCCGCCCACCAAACCTCTCAATTGTTACAGAATTTCTTCCTAGGTATTGCTATGATCCTTCATGATTAAAGTGTTTTCACGCTATATGACTGGCATATCTTTAATGATAACTATCCCTGTCCCATCCATTAATGAGCAGAGCGCAAACTTTTCAGTCTTTTTTCTGTGTACTTTCCTTGGATCTTTACTTTACAGCTTTTCCCAAATTTGAAAAAAAATTTTTGCTTGTGCAGAGGTAGCTTGTATAAGTTAATCCACAGGCCTAATAACCAATTAGATGAGCGAAAGCGTCTGAGGATGGCTCTTGATGCTGTATTTACTCATTTCTCTTCCACTCCTTTTACCTCTGCCGTCTATTTGTATCTACTTGATTGTTTCTTACAAAAAGTTTCCAACCTTTGTAGGCTCGTGGAATGAATTATTTACACAGCTGTAATCCGGTTATTGTCCATCGTGATCTTAAATCTCCAAACCTTCTAGTTGACAAAAACTGGGTTGTCAAGGTCAGTAATTCTTCCACTCCAATATTATTCCTCTCCGACCAAGATTATGTTATTATGTGATCATATCTCTAATGGCTTGCATATTTCTCAGGTGTGCGATTTCGGATTGTCTAGAATGAAACTAAGTACATACCTCTCTTCAAAGTCAACAGCAGGCACGGTAAGCTGCTAAAAGAACTAGTTCATCAAATCGAGGAACAGTTTTTCTTTTCTCCTGTGGTTTAATCAGAAACAGCCTGATGTCTTTTACTTGCCAGTTCATTGATCTAAGCTAGGTTTGATTTAGTGTTTGCTAATTGCAGGCTGAATGGATGGCTCCAGAAGTGCTTAGAAACGAACCCGCGGATGAAAAGTACTGTTTTTTTAAAGCTCTTGACCCAAATAAACATGCTTCTGGTTATCATTTCTCATGTGATGTTCCCTTTTAAGAACCAGATCCATAATGTGAAAAACAGGTGTGATGTGTACAGCTATGGAGTCATTCTCTGGGAACTCTTTACGTTACAGCAACCATGGGGAAAGATGAACCCAATGCAAGTTGTTGGCGCGGTTGGGTTTCAACATCGACGACTTGAAATCCCTGATCTTGTGGATCCTGGAATTGCAGATATCATCAGGAAATGTTGGCAGACGTAAGTGTTAAAGTCACTTTTGGTGTAGAATGATGATTCTAAATTGCTGATATCATTTTGTTTTCTTTCTTAATGAATTAAATGGTTATTGTTTTATTTTTGTTAGGGATCCAAGGTTAAGACCAAGTTTTGCAGAGATCATGGCTTCTCTAAAGCAGATACAGAAACCTATAATGACTCCAAGCATTCAGAGAGCAGTTTCCTGTTCTTCTTGGTCGATCACTGAGCAGGAACAATAATAGAGGTGAAGAAGATGACTAAATGATGGTGGGATTATTCTTTGCATGTTTTGTTGTGGTGTGCTGTTCATGTGTAATTTCCCCATGTTTTTGCTTACAAACTGTAAAAAAGATGAATGCAAAAAAAATATGAGGAAAAAGGAAATTATTTTGTTAATGTATTGAGAATCATTTCTCTGATATACGAAATTCAAAAGAACTGATCATTACCAGGGCTTACACTTTACAAGATCATGTTTTATTTCGGGTGAACGATCTATTTCTCCACGAAAAATTCCTTATCTAGCCAGATCTCCACCGAACTATGTATTCTGTATATTTTTCCACGAAATCAAAGTTAAAGATTTATTTTCTCCCGAAAACAAAGTTCGAGACTTAAATCCCTACGGATGTCGGTTTCCACGGTCTGTGAGCTAAACCAGATTCTAAACCGAACTAAAATCCAATTCCAACTAAACCGACCCGAAAAAATACCTAACCACCCACTTTCAGTAAAATCAGAAATGACCCGACACCCACCCAGCTAAATCAAAATTTTTTTCTTTTTCTTTTTCTTTTTATTACTTTTCAATCCTTATCAGATTTGAGTTAATCAACTTCTCCTTATCATATCAGATGACTGAACATTGACATCTCCATCTGTTTCTCAACTGATTCCTTCTCCTCTGTTAACCTCTCAAGCTCAGATCCCTTGATTGTCTTCTCTTTCCCTAATGCATCAATTTGCACCATCATCGCTCTCTCTTTCTCCATAGACTCATCAAGATTCTTCTCCAATCCGATAACCAGATCCCGCAAAACCCTCTCTTCCTTTGTCAAAATCTGCAGAGTCTCATTGAACTTGTCAACCTTTTTCTCCAACTCCTCGATTTTCCCCCTTTGCTCAATCTTTACAATCTCCATCTCTTTCTTAACACATAAAAGTAATTTGATTTATGTCGTCAATCCATATATCTCCTTCTTCTTCTCCTCAATTGTCTTCTCCAGATCAATCTTCTCCTTGTTTACCCCTTCAATCATCTCTTCTCTCATTCTCCTCTCCTTCACCAATCTATCGTTCTCAGATTTCAATTTCCCAATTACTACCTCCAAATTGTATTCTTTCGCCACCAACAGAATCACACTCTCCTTCAATCGGTTCGCCTCCTCACACTGCTCTTGATTGAGTCCCTCTCGTCACATACCTTCCTCAACCGTTCCCTCTCGACCTCCACTCAAAACCTCATTCGCTTTCCCTTTTCCCCGTCAATTTCGCCCACATCTCCGGCCCCTGAAACGCCTCGACGAACGGATTCGAAGCCGACGGCGACGCGCATGATCTCAACGCATCGGCTAATCGGATTTAGATCATTCACACCATGGTTTCCGACAAGGGAAATCAGCGGCTAGGCGGAGGAGAAGCGGAATTAGGGCGGTGATTAAGGAGTCGGAGTTTAAACGTCGAAGAAGAATTTTTTTTGTTCTTTTGTATATTTATTTTATTAATTAAAATTAAAAAATATAATAATAAGAAGATGCTGGTTTAGAAATCGGATAAGGATCCTAATATGTGGTTTAGAAATCTAATCGGGTCGTAATCGGTTAAGAGTCGGGTTTTAGATGGTTAACCATAATTAGTAAACAGTAAACCGTGGGGATTTAAGTCTCGAATTTTGTTTTCGGGGGAAATAAGTCTCGAACTTTGTTTTCGGGAACTTTGATTTCGTGAGTAAGTAGACAGAAGGTATAATTCGGGTGGGGATCTAGCTAGATAAGGGGTTTTTTGTTGGGAAATAGATAGTTTACCCTCTTATTTCAATCATAGTTCACTGTTATGTTTTTCTGTTGCAAAATAGAATAATTTTGATTCTTTTCTTTATTGACAAGAAGGAAAAAATAGAATATTTCGTTCGTCTTGTGTCTTGCAAATACATACATCACACGAACAAGATAGCGTTGTTACAGCTGAAAGTTTCTTGAAAATGTTACAGCTGAAAGTTTCTTGAAAATGGCGAATCTATTCACTGTTACAGCTCCTTTCCTTTCACAGCCGTTCACCAAAACAGCACCGTACCACCAGTGTTACGCCTCTTCTTCCAATCCGCCGCCGGAGCCAGAGTCGCAACAGAAGAGGAAGAAGAGCGTCGAGACGACGGATTGGATCGCTTCTTCGTTGACGCGACGGTTCGGAATCGGCGCGGGTCTTGCCTGGGCGGGATTTTTGGCTTTCGGTGTAATCTCCGAGCAGATCAAGACACGGATTGAGGTTTCTCAGGAAGAAGCTAACACAAGGTTTCAAAATTTTTAGAGAGAATTTCTCAACAGAGACTCTTAATTCGTTGACAATCCAAGGAAAAGTATCTGGATTTTATACTCTCGTATGATCCTATCTGAGCTCTCACAAGCTTTGGAACTTGTTTCTTTTGGTGGGTTTTGCAGAGACGTAGAAGAAGAGAAAGAGATTGTCTTGCCCAACGGCATTAGGTACAATTTGCCTTGTATGTGTCCCTTTTTAGTGCATAGCACCATTGAAGCTATTGGTGTAGCAATGGTATACTGAAGAATATCAGTTCATCACAAAACAGACATCAAGTCTTGGTCTTTATTGTAGTTCTTTGGAATCAAATCGTGCAGGTACTATGATCTACGGCTTGGAGGAGGAGCAACACCAAGACCAGGAGACTTGGTAGTGATTGATCTAAAGGGGCAAGTGCAAGGAACCGGACAAGTGTTCGTGGACACATTTGGTGGAAACAAAGGCAAGAAGAAGCCATTGGCCCTTGTGGTGGGTTCAAAACCATATAGCAAAGGATTATGTGAAGGCATAGACTATGTTCTAAGGTCGATGAAGGCTGGAGGTAAAAGAAGAGTGATTGTTCCACCATCTTTAGGATTTGGAGAAGACGGTGCTGAACTGGAATCGGGTTTGCAGATACCGCCTTCTGCTTCCCTGGAGTATATAGTTGAGATTGATAGAGTCTCAATTGCTCCTGCCTGACTTCTAGAGCTTTGGTCTCTTGTCAAATCCTTCAATGGGTTGTATAAGAGAGATTATGGGAGGGAATAGTGTAAAGTTCTATCTTTAGTTACAAACTTTTTACCCTTTCTTCTTGGATCTTCCAATGACAAAAAATCATGGAATAATTCTTGCTTATTGGTAATTCAACAAACATACGCAAAACAAGTGTATAAATAAAAAAAACAAAAAAAACGGTGTATGTAATGTATGGTTCGCAACCACATAAAATTCATCAGCAATCACACACATTTCAAAAGACGGCGACTTTTGTGATATCTTAACTACGAATACCTTTTTTCCCTGTAAACGACGAGAAGAAGAGGAGAAATCGCTTCTCTTCAATTGAGCGAGTTTTTCCGGCGAAAAGGAAGGAAAAAACAAAAAAAAATTGCTTTGGAAAATTATTGGTAATTGCTTTCGTCGGAGAGAATGGTAAAGGTAATCGATTCCCATTACCTGGCCATCACCGCCATTGTCACCGTAAGTCTTCTGCTTTTGGTTTCTTTTTCCTTGTCGAGAAATCACGAAATGGGTCTTTCCTAATCTCGCGTTTCCTTGCAGTTGGGTTATCAATTCATATTCTTCGTCATCACAGCTCTCTTCAATTTTGATCAAGTTACGGACTTTGCCGGTACGATGATCCCAAATTGTGTCTTTTCACTCCTACAATTCGTTTGGACGCTGAAATAACAATTCTCATTTCTTCTTCCGATTGTGATTACGAATGTGTAGAGTTTTTCATTTCGACGACTTTTGCTAACGTATGTATGACTCAAAACCGTTCTCAGGAAGTACCAATTTCGTGATACTTGCTGTCTTGACTCTGGTTCTCAAAGGGACATGGCATTTTCGTCAGGTTAAAAAACTCTTCTTTCTCTTGTTTTCCCGCTTCTCACAATACCTCTCTGAGCTAATGAGTTTATTTCTTCTAAAATGTCGTTGGTGCATTGCCTTCTTCTGCTTGATTCTGTGTAATTGACTCAATTCTTTTAATCTCCCAGATAGTCTTGACTTCGCTAGTAGTCGTATGGGGACTTCGTCTGGGAATGTTCCTCCTAATGAGGTTTGTGCCCTTACTTGATAACCAATCATCTGCTAATCATGTTTGCTCTGCACCATGCTTCATTGGCTAGTTAGTTTTCTTTTACCAAATTATATAATATGTACGCCCTAATATCGATATGCATCTACAAATATTGCGTGAGAGACAGAGAGATATACATGACAATTAATGAAGTTTTCTAGTTATGTGTGATGTATCTATGACATCCTAACTGTGAGTAGGATCTTGAAATGGGGTGAAGATGGACGCTTTGATGAAATGCGTGGAAATATGGGGAAGCTAGTAGTCTTTTGGACTCTTCAGGTTAGTTACAACCTTTTGGTTTTCCTTCATCTTTGAAAGATAGAGAAGAAACTAAGTCGGATGCTTGTGATCTAACATCATGCGGGTTTTGTTGTTCTTTTTACCTTGCCAGGCCGTGTGGGTTTGGACAGTTAGTTTACCTGTTACTTTTGTTAATGCAAGCAACGGTGGGAGATTGTTTCAGCCCGCAGATGTTATAGGTTGGACAATGTGGGTTGCAGGGTTCTTGATTGAAGCTACAGCTGATCAACAAAAGCTTTCATTTAAGAACTGTCAAGAAAATAAAGGAAGGTGGTGCGATGTTGGAGTGTGGAAGTATTCACGCCATCCAAACTACTTTGGTGAGGTTAGTATTGCTGATAGAGACTTTGATCAATTCAAATATCGGTGTTGTATGAATTGGAAGAAACTCCAAAAAACATTGGTTGGGTGATTATGAATTTCAGATGTTACTCTGGTGGGGCATATATGTGGCTTCATTGCCTGCTCTTAAAGGTGCAGAGTACCTTGTCATATTTGGACCAGTGTTTCTCACTTTGCTGCTTTTCTTCGTTAGCGGCATACCATTACTCGAGGTTCTCTCCTCTCTCTTTCCACTTTAACACTTTCTGAATCGCAGCAGCAGAAGTCAATATTCTTATTGTGTATAAATGCAGGCATCGGCAGACCAAAAATACGGCAACTTGGGAGCTTATAGACACTATAAGAAGACAACCAGGTATCATATGAGCTCTTTTAACACTATTATTGGCCCTCGATATGTGTAGTAAGAGCTAAGTGTTTCCTCTTTCTTTTTGAATCTTTGGATATTGGTTTTACAGTCCCCTGATTCTGTTGCCGCGAGGAGTGTATGGGTACTTACCAAAATGGTGCAAAACAGTATTTTTCTTTGAGTTTCCTTTGTACAGCCGGAATCTCCCTCAAGAAACTACAGTCTGGTGAGTCTCCTGAATATGAATATATTCATCCTTTTTTGGTTTGCATTTCTTTTTAACCCTACAAGGTTTGTGTTATGAGCTCATACTTAAGAGTAACAACGTTCACAGAGATACATGACAATTAATGGAGAGAGAGAGAGAGAGAGAGAGAGAGAGAGAGAGAGAGAGAGAGATGGTTACAGTTTTTGGCGAACCCCATCTCCCGACTTCTTTCATGATCAAACTCTCTTCTTGTATAGATTCTCATTGTCTTTGAAGAATTGTGAAAAGTGATTGATACTTTGATTGAGTATACAATAAGATTCAAATCAAGCTTCAAAATAATGTTGGAAGGAAAAATTACAAATGATTGAAAAAGTAATTTCTTTGAACGTTGTTACTCTTTAAGTAAAAAGCTATTGAAGGGAACTATTACTGAAATTCTCTAAGGAAATCACTGCACCTGATTTGAGTTCACTTGAAGAAGAAGCATTGGAGTGAGAGAGTAAGATGTATAGTACCCAGAGATGAAGGCAAACCAGATAGACCAAAGCCCAGATCTTGGCGGTCGGGTTTCTACGCAAGAATACGGTCCCCGAGACGAAAATAGCGTTTAGCTGCATTACTAACCATCCTAAATGTTTCTTGCCTGACCGTATTTTATCTTGAAAAACTGGTTTAAACTTTGATCCAGAGAGTTCCCACTCTCCTGCTTCAAGATCTTGGGACAAGGCTTCGGCTGCAGACATACCTTTGTTTTCTTCTATAAGCCTTGATACGGCCTGGCAAAGAATCAAAATTGGGTTGTGTGTATGTGAAGAACATATTTTTGTTTTGGGAGCAGATTGGTGGGATTCATCAATGTACCTCGATTCTAAACGAGAGAGTTGCTTTCTCTGAGGAAAGCGCTTCGACCTGGAAAATTTGGAAAGCGAGTCGTTGGTTATATTAGTTATGTCTGGATTCTCTTTATTTAAAGTGTTGATATACCTGGGATTGTTTTTGAATAAGATGGTCAGTTAGCTGGTCAAGTCTTCGTTTCAGTTCAATTTCCACTTCAGTTGGTTCTTCGAGTTCTTTCCTCATCGTTTTGATGTCTGCTTCCAGTTTATTTGCCTGTGAATTTTAACAAAGAATCATAGTCAAAAAGGAAACAATAGTGAAAGACTGGGCCTCGAATGAAGAAAAAACAGCCAAAAAGCTCTACCACATGTATATAAGTCAACCAGGCAACTGTGGTAGCTAACCTTATCTTGTAACCGCCCGATTTTATCAGTCAGCAAAGAAACCTCTGCTTCAAGCATCTGGTGTTCGAATATGTGTCCTCTAGAAGCATCTAACTACATAGCCCACATGTAAGCAGTATGATTCTCAGACCAAATATAGAAAGATGTCCATGCTGAAATTGAAAAATAATTATAAAGAAAAAAAAGGAAGACTCAAGGCACCTTATTTAAAAGATTTCCACTTCCCCGGATATTAGAAGTTTTTCGCTTCAATCCTACAAGGCAAACACTTCTTTAGAAGAAGAAAAACTATAATAGAGAATTGATTATCCCCAAATGAGTAATTTGGAGTCAAATGAGTAATTTGGAGTCGAATACATTTCAGTAACTTTTATATTTTACAAAGAAAGAACTCATACCTTCAAGAGCAGACTCTTTAAGCTCAACTTGTTCTCGGAGTACTGCTACCTGATCTATCTGGTCACACATCAGAAACGAAAGAGATTAGTAAACAAATGCAGATATAGAAATTGGTTCTAAAACCTTGATTCAAGCTTCCTTTGCATCAGAAGAACTACTTCTTTCAGTAACAACAACGATCATGAACCTTTTTACCTTTATTATTCTTCAATTCCAGCTAATTAAAACAAACAAAATAATTAAATAAAGTAATCTCTATACCTGAGTCTCAAGCTTCTTCTGCCCAGCAGCGAGCGATCTTGTAAGTTCAGCGTTTGCGGCCTAAAACATTCCATTTTTAAAAAGTTTAAATCAGAATATCAAATCATCTTTCTCCACTTATAAGGTAACAACAACACAAAGATCAATTTTAAACTGCCGGCAAACAAATTATGCATTCTGTAGTTACCTCTAATCCTGCCAAGCGTGAGAGAACTTCCATTCTAGTATTGTTATGCTTCTGTTTTTCAAGGTCAGCAGCTTCCAGTGTTTCCATCATGTTTGTTTGCAACTCAGCAGCCTAAACGAAAGAGGACAAACACACAGCATATATATCTCATGTATAGCTTGAGTAATACAAATATCAAATCATATTATAGGTGTTCGCAGCTGTCATATGCATAGTGATCTTTACAGTTCAGACCCAAGGGTACAACTAGTGTTGTGCTAGTGTCAACAATAATGAGCATGCCATTTATCAAGTAGTATGCATGCTTGCAATTTCTCACAACAAAATCCAACAGCAATCTTAAATTTGCTACCTCTTGTGCCTGTTGTTTAGCTCGTTCCTCTACTATTTTCTCTAAACTCTGTTTTTCACCCTCAAGTCTTGCTACCATATTTTCTCGCTCTTTGATGACCTCTACAGCTTTTGTTGCGACTTTTTCAGCAAAAATCTTCTCTCTTCTCCTCCTCCGCTCATCCCTCTGACGCTCCCTCTCAGAGTCAGTGCTCGAATCAGACTCATAATCTGATTCAGATTCATCACTTGACAAAGAAGAATCCTTCCTCTTTAGACCATCAGAAACATTGCTCCGCGAGACTTCTCCCTTCACCTGCTTTTCCCATACAGCACTTCTCCTGGGCTCACGACCATCTTTTTTTCCTACATGTGATAATTTTTCCCTAGTTAAAGTCTCATTAGTAGATCTTGTGGAGTCATCCAGGGGAGGTGGCGCAGCGTTGACATCCTTCTCACTCTCTTTGTGAGTTGACTTCACAAATATATCCTGAGAAGCATTCTTATTTTCCATGTCAGCATCAGAAGGGCTAGACACTTCCTTGTCGCTTGGTTCCTTATTCGGCTGTTTTCGTGGCCTCCCTCTGGAATCAACCACATTACCACTCCTGTTTTCATCAGATACCAAAGGATTTTTCCCCAAACTCCCATGCCTTTTTCCATCCTTCTTCGATCCCCGAATCACAGATGTTCCACCCGAAGTACGATGCTTAGAAGTTCTGGCCCCCTGGTTTGGACTACTCAGAAGTTCCGTCCAGTCATTGTCAGTGAGTGTAGGTTTTTCTTGTGTCAAAGACGGTAAACTTGTCCTTTCTTGGGATTGATCTGGTTTACGTAGATTTATACGGCTACTTAAGTAGCTAGGGTTTTGCTCTGTTGAGTTTCTCTGAGAACCACCACCATAATCACTACCTTCATAAGTTTTCTTTCTCAACTGATCTTTCAAAGAAACGGGACTTCCAGATTTTGAGGAGGTCTCAAATACCTCGTCATGGGTATCAGACTTCTCATCCTTTCGAAGAGACTCTGCCGCCTGCTGATCAATCTGAAAAACACCGTTTACATAATCGCAAGTTAGCATAAATTATTTTTACTAGCCATGTTACTATAAATCAATTAAATTCCATGACTTAAGAAAGTAACTTGGAGCATATAAACTCGATTAGTGTGGAATCTAAGTTATCTAACTCAACTGAGATATATACGAACAAGTGAAAACATAAACTTTGAACTACGAAATCAAGAAAATTAGATTCAACTACAAAATTCGACAAGAACGCAAGACTCTGAAAGAGTAGACGCAGAAATTGGCGATTGGTTCTCGAGACATTTCAATTACCAGATGGTGTAACAAACAACATTGCCAATTGATTTAAGATTAGTCCAAGCCTAGATCACGTCCATTTGAGATGAAGATCCTAATCCAGGAAGAAATTATTTTACTTCCAATAGAGAAACCTTCCTCTGAAGACTTTCGCATTTTCCAGGAAACCAAAACATCAATCTAGGAAGAGATTTCAAATTAACGGAAGAATAGAGAGTCCAAAACATGGGGATCGAAATCTAACTAGAATCCAACGACTTCCAAATCGGATGATTCCATCGAAATTTTCTTCCGTTTACTATGCAAACAAACACAAAGAGTAATGAGATTCGACATCTCACCTGTTGAAGAATCGTTTCGGCGGCTTTCAGCTTCGACGAGATCCAATTCGCCATTTTCTTCACTGTCCTTTAGATAGAGAGGAACTTAAAGACCCAAACGGCACCGTTTAATCACCAAAAGTGATCCTGAATTACAGTGCCATCAGAGAAAACGAGGAAGAAGAAGAAGAAGAAGAAGAAGAAGATGAATTGGAGGGTGTAATGTTACAGTGACGAGTCGGTGACGTAGTTAGTTAGCAATAGCAAACCCATAAAAAGACTCCACACCTAATCAAACCGAATCCGGTTAACAATTCATTTGTCTTTGTCTTTGGTTCAAATTTTCTTATCGTTGCGTGGTCTTGTGTGATTAACGTTAAATGTAATTAATTAAACCTGAATAATAATAAAAAATATAAATCCAGCCAAGTCAACAACATTTCAACAGTTATAAAATTACATCATCAAATATCCTGTTGTATATCCAAAAGCTATACAAAAAAAAAGAAAGAGATTTAATACTTGACAAAAAGAAATTTAATTAATTTACTTGGAACAACAATTGGAGAAAGAAGTAGTCAACGGTCGAGTGGCGGTAACTTCGTGAATATTTACGATCTCTTTACCGGCGGGAACGACTGTACCGTCACCGTTGGATTTGTTGTCTAAAGCGATCTTCTGGATCAAAACCTCATGGATCCGTCCGATCATGCTTAGAAACGCTTCTTCAACGTTTTGGTTCTCTAAAGCCGATGTTTCGAGGAAATAGAGACCTTCCAGTTCAGCTAGAGTCTTACCCTCTTCCTCTTCGACTTCTCTAGACTGCCGGAGATCGGATTTGTTACCGACGAGAACAACCACGGTGTCGGAACTAGAGAAGTCTCTGAGCTCCGACAACCATTTTCGTATGTTTTGGAAAGTTTGTCGTCTTGTGATGTCGTAAATCAGTAAAGCTCCTAAAGCTCCACGGTAATACGAACTCGTTATCGCTCTAAATCTTGTTTTCCCAAACAAAAACAATGATTAAGATAATTTTTTTTTTATAAAAAAAAGCGTAGATTGTTAAATAATATCTCAATTCTAAATACAAGAAAAGAAATGGTCGACATAAACAGAATTCTTTTAATTACCATAACAAAATAGGGATGAAAAAGGTCGCGACATATAACTAAGATTAGGTCCCCGTGACATTGATTGCTTATCAAGAACTTTCATTTTTTCTTCTGCGCGTGATTTCTTTTCCTAATCCTATATTTGTTTAATGATTCTATATTTGTTTCTAATGTTTTTTTTTCATATATTTACCTAACACGAAAAGAAGACGAGAATTTAACAAAAAAATTGACGTCTTGTTAGTTTTAGTATACACTAGACATTATATAAGGAAAAAGGAATTATTTTCATCACCAAATCTTGATTCAATGATATATATCTCTATGGTCTTACGTTAAATACAGAAATTTTGATTATATCTTGATCATCAATTCCATTATAGCATCGGTCTCCATACTATTTATATGAATACATCTCCGAGGTTGAATTTTGGTACCTTTCTTGGCCGGCGGTGTCCCATATCTGAGCTTTGATGGTCTTATCACCGACGCGAACGTTCCGGTAAGCAAAGTCTACTCCGATGGTCGGTTTAGAGTCTAACCGGAACTCATCTCTCGAGAACCTCGACAAGAGGTTTGATTTTCCGACGGCCGAGTCTCCTATCAGCACCGCCTTGAAGAGGTAGTCGCACTCTTCGTCGTACGATTCCTCCGCCATGGTATATAGTGCTCCGGGTTGATTAGGGTTTTTGTAAGTAAATCAAGGAAAAAAGGAAGAAAATCGACGATCGATGATGAAAATCCGAAGGAGAAAGGGTTTTGTTAGAATCTTTCAATAAAGTCTTTCCAATTAGTATATTTTATGACTTAATTAGCGCGGAGTAATTTTTTTTTGTTAAGAAGATATTTTAAAATTTAAGAAAAACTGTTTTTATATGAATTTTATAATTTAACTAATTAATGATTATAGATAAATGTGTCGATTCGTAAAAATTTGTCTATTTAACCCGTTTTGCAGTGGACTAAAATATTATTCGGGCTAACTCACAAAAACCTATAATTTTGAAAACATAATTTTAATATGCACCGTTTAATGACTCTGATTTTTTTTATAAAATTAGTACAATTTTTCAAATTTTGTTTTGATATATATTTAAATAAAATATAATAAAATATAGTGAAAAATATAGCAAGATTTCGAATAAATTTTTTTTGTTGAATATATATAGATTGCTTATTATTTTAAAATATATAGTATTAAAAATAATTAAAAAAATAAATAATAAATAACTTTTTTAATGACAACAAATAATTTTCATATTCTTTTCAATAATTTTAAAAGACAATTATATATTTTCCTATTTCAATTATTTTTTTGTTATTTGTAATAGTATAATATGTAATAACTTACAAAATAAAGTTTGTTTTACTAAATGAAATAATATAGAGATGACTATTTACTGTTAAAATTTATACATATCAGTGTCATATGATTGCGACAATATATATAAAATGAGGACGAAATAAATTTTTGCGAAAAGTAGTATACGAAAAAAAAAAGAGGCGTGAAAGAGATTGTACATAATACAATCCAAGAATTTTGTTATAAATATTTTTGTCGACTACGTTTATTTATTTGTGCCTTTTATTTACCTTATAGCTTGTTATTATGTTACTACTTAGTAGGTGAAAAAAAGGATGAGGTTGTGAAAATTTTGATCGTCTTAGATTTGTTTAGGTTCTCAAGTCATAAAAGCTCGATCATGCTTGTTTCTTTGTACGTTTGAGTTATGACATATTGCCAAACTCACTCGGCGGTAGGTTTGACCTTGTGACACAAAATAAATAAATAAATAAGATGGCTATTTGGGCCTAATATGGGCTTCAAGAGGCCGGAGTTTTCACAAACAAGTCCAAGTTATTTTTTCATGCCATTTTATTCCTTACCGGAAGTAGTAGTGGAAATGGAATACGATTCGCAGACGTCGACGTCTTTTTTTGTTTGTTTTTCTACGTCAACCATAGGATTCCATCTTTATTAGCTTCGTTTTTTTTTTTTTTTTTTGCCAACTGGATTCTCTTTCTCGAGGATTAGTTGCTTATTTAATCACATTTCCTTGTTTAAATTAATTAAGTACTACTTATTACCACTTTAATTTAATATAGTACGTCGGAAAATGGGCCAGAACAAGGAAACGAAAATACCACCAATTTAGAAAACGAGTAACAAATTTTATTGGAGCATTCATTGGCATTCGTATATTAATTCATTGAAACCAAACAAAAATAAAATAAGTCACGAAAACCTAAACTCAAAATGTTCTATACAATTATGAATCAGTTTTTAGTACCCAAAATCAAGTCTTAAAATTGTCATGTAATATTCTCTGAGAAGATACGACTGTTTGTTTTCTTCTTCCAGACGCAGGAAATCTAATTCCGTTTGTATGCCAAACTAATTTGAAACTGATTCAAAATTTCAGTATACTAACGAGAATGCAGAGGAAGGCATTAGAAAAGCAAATTCGTTTGAACAAAGCAACGATATATATATATATCCATACGCAGATCTGATGCCATCTATGTGTATGAAAATGAAAAAGAAGATCGATCGAAGTTAGACTGATCACATTTAAAAGTAGCTAATGATGGATAGTAATAATTCCCATTGATATCCAGTTTTTTTAGAGAATCCTAGATACGGAAATTAAACAAACCTAGAACCCTAGGCCGAACCTCCGTTCGCCGATCCGTTGCTGTTGCTGTTGATGAGGGAGGAGGATGACGTCATCATCCTCTGAAACTCTTCGAAATTGACATTTCCGTCGCCGTCAGCATCGACAGGTCCGATCATCCGAGCGCAGTCTTCGACGGAGCAGGACATCCCGAGGCGGTTAAGGACCTGGTGAAGCTCGGAGGCGGAGATGAGGCCGTTTTTGTCCTGATCGTAGAGATCGAAGGCGTCGCGGATCTCGGATGCGGAGGAAGACGAGCGGCAGAGAGCTGAGAACTCGTCAACGTTGAGGTAGCCGTCGCGATCTGTATCGACCTCCTCCAGGACGCGGTTGAGTTCCGTCTCCGTGTACGAAGTGCCCATGGCCTTAAAAACGCCGCCGAGCTCAACCACAGAGATCTTGCCGTCGCCGTTGGAATCAAACTGGTCGAAAACCTTCTTAAGCTCCTCCGGATTAGCCATGTCCACCGATGCAGGCGTGGATTTGGCGGTTTCAGCCATTATTTTCAGTTAATAAAAAAAAAGGTAAAGGTAGAGAGAGAGAGAATTGGTTGGGCTTGTGGATGTAGCCGCTGAGTTTTGTTGACCTTTTTATAGACAACACACCTTTTGTGAATATCGGCTTTTCGCTAGATGCCCTTCTTCTACCAACGCATACGTATCACTAGGCACGTATTTTGTAACTCAGAATCTTATGTTTTTAATCTCCAAATTTTGTTGATTTTTTTGGATTAACCCATTTACAAATTGTATCTCAGTCTTGGAAGTAATGGGATATCAGCAATAACTAATTTTTTTATTTTTTTGGTCTAAATAACTAAATATTTGTCATACCACCAGTTATTATATTCGTTTTTTTTTTATTGTCTGTTAAATTTTACTAACTAATAGGGAAAATCCTTGATTTTTTTTGTATGTTTATATTCTCATACGTACGTAGATTTGGTATCAGAGAAAAATGTAGAAATAATTACAGTGTTTTTTTGTTTTTGCTTTATTAGTAACAAAACTAAATTTTCATTTCATTTTTCATACTTTTGTCATCCCCCTAAATATTTAATATTTAATTACAAGTAGTATTTGTCAATACTTTGTTTATGCAAAATATGCTACATACTAGTCGTGACTGACGTAATCCAACGCGGTGAACGCGTCAGGTACACACGCTCCTTTACGCGGCATGATAAATAATAGTGTAGTGGGGTCAGTTTTTTTAACTATCAAGAATTCTGTATTTTAGATATTAATCCAAAACTTTAGCTATATTTCACATTAAACCCTTTTGCAAATATCAAATTCCTTTCTCCTGATCAAACCACACCTTGTTAGTTGTTGATGAGATACACGTAATTTCGGGTTGGAGTAATACTCAGATCATTTCACTTCATCACGTTTATCTCCCAATTTGCTTTTCTGGTTTTTTTTTTTTAATAGAGATCAACGAATAACAATTAGAAACTTTCTCTCCACGGACACTGTGATGACTGTTATGAAAAATGAAAGCATACAAAGATATATACTTATCAGAATATGCAGCATATGCACATCATCAATAGTATAACGCCTTCCTTGAAGGAAGAAGGGCAAATAATCCATGCGTCCATTTCCCCAAGTATAGAGACAAGTGAGACAACAACATCTGCTTGCTTTCTGCATGGATCACAATATCAATTAAGTAACAATACAAACAGAATTGCAAGTTCAAATCCAACATTGATATGATGGTTTGCCATTTCATGTTAGGGTCACCAAATTTGCCTGAGGAAAATGACCACGTAATGTTGAGGAGTCACCATGCGTCAGCATTGCTAGCTTAGCTTCGTTTGATGCAGCACATAGGTGATATACTTAATATTTTACCCATTTTAGTATGTTTTTAATAGGCTTATAATAAAGAAATTATTTGGGTTTGGCATATTATTGGTGTTATTAGTGGTTTTGTAGTTTTTAGAGTTCTTCCAGAAAATCTGAAAAAATTAAACGAAAAATAATGCAAAACATATACTTTGGAGATTGAACAACTTTCAGACGTCTGAATTTGTGCATCATATGAAGAACTTTTAACTGATGGATCATGTTCAAATTTGGACACAAAATATATGTGGATGCTACATTTCCTTTCCAAGTGGTTTAAAGAAAATCCAACTGTTGGATCTCATAGTATACTCATTTTACCGAATATCGGTATGTATGGCAACAAAACAGAGTATGCTGCTTATTTGAAAAGCTGATCGACCGATTTCTCCATGTATCAATCAATCATCATGCTGTCAGAAGTCTCTGTCCCGAGAGTGCATGTTCGATCGATCACCCTACCAAAAAGAATATTCTGATTTTATCAGAAATCTTCCTAAATCTAAATCTATTTGGATTTGCCCTAATTGACCTACACTACTATATAAACACAAGAGTAGCCACATAATTATAAAACCATGCATAACAATTACTTTTTCTGGTTAATTTAACGGTAATGGTTAGGACAAAATGTGACGATGTAGTTAGTCTTGGAACAAGTGGCGATGCTAGTTGGGGTCGTCGTAAACATAAGGGTAAGATTTATAAGGTAAGCGACCTTAAAGATTTTGGAGTGTAGAATCCTTAATTATTGGGATCGTATCTTAAATATGACATAATATTGCTTTCATCTTAATTGCAGATTTGTCATTTTATTTTAGGAAATATTTGATAATAAGTTCATTTGACTTTCATTTCTTAGGGTTTTATTGGTATAAACGACGGTAGAAAAAGAACACTAAGGAACATAATCATTATGTTGCTGAAGCTGTATGATCTGATTAATGTATACATTTTAAGTGATTGATAAAACTTTGAATGATTATATTAACCCATATTTAACACATTTCAAACCAACTCATTTATTCCATCGACCCATTTGATCATTAAGGCTAATTGATTGGATTGGATTGGATTGGGTCAGCCCATAAATTTCAACCTATTTTGACACCTCTAGATCTAAGATAATATAATCTCCTTTATATTAAAGGGATTGAATTCCTGATTTATGAGGGGTGCCACATGGGCAAAAATATTCAGAGAAATAATCAACCAATCACATCATTTGAAAATTACACATCAGGAAATGATTAGAGCATCTCCAACCATGGAGTTCTTAAAATTAGTATAGAGGTTCTTAAAAAATTATATAAAATAAAATCATGTTAAAAAATGAGAAAGATGTTCTTAAAAGAGGAGAGAGATGTTTTTAAATAAGCAACTTTAGATACCATATCTCATCTTTTAAGAATCCCTCTAATATTCAATTATTATTTTATATACATACAATCTTAAGAACCGCCTCCTAAGAACCAAAGATGGTCTTAGCCAATCGTCGACAAAAAAAATGGTTAGCCAATCAAAACATGAAAATTCGCCACATCATTTTTTTAATTTGTAAAGGAACCGGACTAAAGAATTAAAACAACAGAACAGCCACGAGCCCAATAGAAAAGCCCAAAGGGGAATTAGACGCCAGCCCAATTTGAAAGCCCAGAATCATCTACACATCTTCTCGCCTCATTCGTGTAAAGCCTCACTGAAACGTTTCCACCTCCAAATCACCGGCAACAGAAACATCAAGCTAAATCGACAAAACTGTAGCCGTTTCAAATCAGCCTCAGACTTAAATCACCCCACAAACCTCATCACATATCCTATCACAACCAAGTTCAAATGCTCTCCCACAAATACAGCGACACATGTTCTTCAATGAGGTTAAATCGGGTCCATTCTATGGTTACAAGTTTCAGTATATCTAGCAACGATAGAGGAGTTGTTGTCAGTTTGGTGCAAGATGAAAGAAATTGTTGTATACTTCTAATTCTCTGGTCAGATGATTGGTTAAACTATTTTCTAATAGCCCAATAAAATCGTGAGATCTCAGCTTCTATACCAGCTTACATGGGATTCATTACTACGCTTGCCATTTTTAGTATTTAGATCAATACATATAATTTATCTTTTCTTTACCCTAACTTTTTGTGATTCACGGCGTGATTGGTAGTCTTAATATCTTTTTTTTCTTGGTGCGAAGGTAGTCTTAATATCGATTTTGCTTGTTTGATTTCTCTTCCTATTTTTTCTCGTAAATTCTTGGGATTCAGGGAATATTGTCAGTTCTAGTGTGAAATCATGGGAGAACAAATAAAATTAGGACTCCGTGATAATCTACTAACTTCAATTGTTAAAGCCTAGGATTGCAAGAAACCGTTGTTCATTTCCCCAGCCATGAACACATTGATGTGGGAGAACACTCTAAGACTAAGAGAGCAGCATCTAAGCTTTATGGAAGATGAAATGAACGCTCGTCATATTCGACATGCTCCTATGGCCACATTTTCTCAAATCTGCACCACCATTCATACCATGTATCACAATCTGAATTGTGCATAGAGAGGGAAAGCTCATGAAGATACATAAAAAAGGGTTTAGAGTACTAGAGATTTACACTCGAAAGACAGAGCACTAAGTTGGTTCCATAGATACTGATATAGGATTTTGCATATAAAGAGTGTTACAAAGGTAGAGACAGATACTCAAGATTCCGAATTACATAACAAGATTTGTTGCTAACGGAGAGAAATGGATTTTTCTTCTTTCTTGTTTGTAGTTTAACGGCGATGGTGAGGGCAAAAGGTGAGTATGTAGTTAGCCTTGGAACAAGTGGCGATGCTGGTTGGGTCGTCGTAAGCGTAAGAGTAAGCTTTAGGGCAAGCGACCTTGAAGATTTTGGAGTAGGCCGTTGGCTTGCAGGAGAGTGGGTTACCGAAGGAGCCGGTGCAACAGTATTGTGGTGAGTTGAAGGCAGAGCAAGCGCTTTTACAGGCTATTACCCGTTTCCCGTTACGTGACCGGACTTGTAACCCAACCGGACACATCCGGTTTAGATCGCTTACACAACCGGCGTAGCTACATTGACCGGAACCCTTCACTGGCATTATAGACATCGCCAGGTTATAACTGTCATTACACGCAAAAAAAAAATAACAATCGATAAATTTGATAGTAGTAAATTTGTTGAAAAGGAAGCTGGAGGTGAAATTTACGGACCCATCGACGAGGCTGACGTCATAGAAGTCAAGCTCTTGGCCGAGGGTGATTTCGGCGAGAGTAGCTGGAGGTGAACCGCCGGCTCCGTTGCAGGAGAGAGAACCGCCGCAATCGCCGGTGGCGCAGCGACCACGGCCAGATCTGTCGAAGGTGCAGCCGTGGCGACCCCAGAAGCGGCCGGACCATAGCGGTGGGAGTTGAATGGTGTAGGCTTTGTTCGCCGGAAGCTTAAATCCACCGCCGGCGAGTAAGTTTTGGCCGGCGCTGGGTTGGATTCCTGGCCACACTGGGTGTTTGCATTTGTTGTAGAACACTAGAGTTGAAGCTGGTCACAACGAAGAACAAACCGAATTGAAGATTAGTAGTACTCTGCAACTACAACTAAGTTTTTGTTTTTGTTTTTTTAACATCCTAAAATGTTTATAAATCTAAGAAACGTGCATTATAAAACAAAGATACATATTTTCAGAATTTAAAATAACAATGCTAAAACAAATCTAAACCCAGATTTATGCAGGTATATATATATATATATATATATATATATGTGTGTGTATATTTTTATGCACATAATTCGACGAAACTGAAGCAAATACCATAAAGTATTAGAAACTATATAGATCTCTAGCTCGGAATGTAAAATAATAAAAAGAAAACCTGAAGCGCGAGAGAGAAGAAGAAGAAGAAGGGAAGCAAAGTGGAAAAGGCTGATTGAAGCCATTGATGGAGCTCTGATGAGCAAGAGTGAGACTGACTCAACTTTCTTACTTCTCAGTGCTTTTTATGGAATTTAATTTGATGAAAAAAGTTGCCTAAGCAAAATATTTAATATTTTTGAAAAAAAAACACCAAAAAAAAAAATGGAGTTATTTTGGGAATGTAATAATGAAATATGTTACCACATTTCTCGAGACTGTCAGACCACTTAGTGCGTGATAGCTTTCTCTTTTTTTACGGTCAAAATAATGTAACTGTCTTTTCATCATCTCTGTAAAAATTATAGTACGTCAACAACATTATCGAGTTAATTGAACCAATCTACTTTTATCTAATCATAATAAAAAAACTTCTCCTTACGAGGAAAGATATCTCAAATATAACATCATCCACAAATCAAAAATGTATGTATTGAGGTTTGCAGCATTCAATTTGGACTCACGGGCCGCTGTAAAAAAGATCAAGGGGGTAAAATTTGGTAGTGATTAATATAATCACATTTATTATAATTAATGAACAATGTGCAAAATACTCCTAAGTAATACGCCGATCTTGTGGATGTACTTATATCTGAAATTCAAACTTTCCCCCGCTAGTCCAAATTCAAAAACAAAAGACTTTTATTTAACATCTCAAATCCAGAAGCACATTTTAACCAAAAAGAAAAGAGAAAAAAACTCAAAAGCCACAGAAGATTCAGTGGCCTTTAAATTTGGTTAATATAACGTAATAGGCCACATCTATTAGAGACCGAGGCCCAACAAGATAAGTTACAAAAGGAAGCCGAGAGATCGATCCTACATACACGGTATCACAAATTTTTGAACAACTTTAAACTGTACATTAAAAGAACAAACACCAAAAACCGATTATTCTCTGCTATTACTATGAAGAAGACGTGAACGCCTCATCACCGTGGAAACGCAGCAAGGTGTTGTGCCACGTCAGCATCGAGGGGCTGTGCCACGTCAGCATCGAGGGGCTGTGCCACATCACCAGCCACTGGATCGGCGACAACGATTTGTCTTCGTTGTCTCTCCCGCAGATAGAGAATTGTAATAAGACAGACAAAGAGTGCAAGTATTGTCGCATTACCTTCTTCAAACACCACATTCTCAATCCAAGTCTCTACCTTTGGATACACTTCTGGTAATGAATCCACAACTCTCACCTATTATCAGTTTAAAAAAAAAAGCATTTCCTCTTTTGTCATTTAGATCTGATAAAATGCATCAAATAAGAATGAGAAGAAATCGGGTTTTTAATTTTACCAATACGGTATCAGCATAGTTTCTTCGTAGCCATAAGCTAGCGAGAGCAAGTGTGACTGGCAATTTCGCTGTTGCATCGCTCGCAAGGGCTTGATCATAATAACGTTTGGCTAAATGAAGATCAAAGGGAAGTCCTTGTCCATGCTCATGCATGTAACCGAGGTTGAACATTGCTTGCGCGTTTAACTGTAATTTAGCATGCATGTATGCTTCCGCCGCACGCACAAAATCTCTCTCAGTACCCTAATTAAGGATCAAAGAATAAGCAGAGAAAGAGAATCAGGCGAAATGTCTTTAAAGTTTTCCTCGCTGATTCACATCTAATTCAACCATTGTAACCTCTCCTAACGTTATTAATTTCATGATTTAATTTCTTATACGAGGAAAACTAACCCGGCCATAGTAATATGCATCTCCAATAAGCAGAGCAGCATGTTCATTGCCTTGTTCGGAGGCACGCCACCACAAAAAATGTGCTCGCTCATGTCTCTCCTTGTCAGTGCAAAACCCAGATACTCCCATGCACATGCTTCTTTCGCCATATTTATCGAGGATCCAGGCAGCATTACTTTGTGCTACTTCATAGCCCATCTCTCCCATTCTTGAGTACAAGATCAAAGCTTTACCCACATCACCTTTCAAGTAAGCTTCAAGAGCCCATCTAGAGAGAGAACTCCATGGCCCCCTTTCTGCTACTAGCTTATAAAAAGAAGTGGCCTGTATGCATTGCGAGGACAGTGAACAAACAATTAAAGCACAAAGTCCATGTGCCCAAAGTGATCAAAGAAATATTCCTAAAAAACGTAAAAGGGGGTGCCTTAGTGGAGACAAATTTATTAATGGATATACGTTATAGCTAATTACATCCCCTTACCTCGATAATACAAACATTGAGATACGGCTAATAAGTTATCACTAGCAACAATAGTCAGTTACTCTTCTGAAGTTTACAAGATTTAGGCAGCCAATTTTTTTTAAAGAGTTTCATTCCCCTTAAACTATATGGTTTTAAGAATCATTGCAGTTAGCATCTACGATTAGGCGGAAAAAAAAGACTCATACAAGTAATTACCATTTCTAGGTTCTTCTTAAGCCCAACTCCAGTATGGAACATCTTGGCAAGTTGATAGAAAGCCTTTGGTTGCCCAGCATTTGCAGCAACAAGGAAGTATTTTGTTGCCTGCCTCACATCCCTTTTGACTCCGATGCCTTTAAGATACAAAACTCCAAGGTTATAATGCCCGCTGGGGTCTTCATTGTCAACAGCCTTCTCAAAATATTCTCTTGCCTGCATTTAAAGCCATATAACTGTGGAACGTTAGACTAATCTTGTTTTACAATCTTTCCCCCCCTTTGTCTCGGTTCCTTTATTATATTTTTTCGGCTACATAATTCCTGCTAAATCAACAAAGAGGCTAAACCTCTAGTCAGATAAAGAGTAAAGCCTGGGAATTTGGAGGCCATACCTTAGTGTAGTTTTTCTTCTCTACTCCATAGCCTTTGACATACAAGTAGCCAATTCCATTAAATGCTGAATAGAGACCTTCTTTTGCCGCAAGTGTAAGCCATTCAAGTGCCTTGGTATAATTTCTTTCAACACCAGCTCCTCGAGCATATATCTCCCCCAGAAGTTCCATTGACCTCGGCTCTCCTTTTTCTACTGCCTTTGAAAACCAGTGCAAAGCCTTGGTGTGATCACGCCTTAATCCTCGTAGACCAAAGTAGTAGAACAGTCCAATTTTGTACATCGCCCCAGCATTCCCTTTCTGTGCCTGATATTCCAATATCTGGAAATCCTCATCCTCCTCCCCGCGTGATTTCCTTAGAGCACCTTTGTTTTCTTCAGTTCCGCTATGAATTCTAGTTGGTTCGACCACGGGCGAATCCTTTGAGATCAGAAAACTATTCACAGCCGTCTCTGCTAGTTCAGCATATAATTGGACAGCTTTATCGTGCATCTGTAACAGAAGGTCAAATCAATAACAAACTCAGCTACAAATAAACGTTTGACAAGGAACTCAAAAGCCTAAAGATGTCTTCTTTTGCCGAATAGTGTCATCTCACGTGGACTCAATTCCTTTACCCGTTGTTTGAGAAAGACTCTGTCTCTCAGATATGACTGAATGAACAACAATAAAATCACCTATGTAGCTCAATGAAGGTAATAGTTGTTTTTCTAAATGCAGAAAGAAAGAGCAAACAAATGAAACTTCCATAAGTTCCATCTTCAAAGTTCAACTTGCTTACATCTTGTCGTAGATAAGTGAACGCAAGTGCCATCTTCGACTGCATATTCCCACCCTTAGCTGCAAAGTTATGGTGAAGAAACGACTTGCTTTTGCTCTTCTCCCGCATCATTCCTGTCCCGTGAACGAAGCCCATTAACGACTGCGAGTGCGGATCTCCAGCTGAAGAAGCCGCCTCTATCTCGTCCACCGCTTCCTCCATCAACCTAACATTTCCCTCACTCGCCGCCGCTAGAATATTGTGGAGGCCGGAGTAGTACTGCGGCGATGCGGCTTGGACGGTTGAGTCATCCGGCTCGAAGATCGGTCGCCACGAACCGGGATCAAGCTCCTCTTCAGACTTAGGTTCGGTTTCCCCAAATTCATCAAAGTCAGAGGACTCTCCCACTCCGTTATCATCGCCGCCGTTATTGAGATCGTCATTGGAGAGGACGAGAACAACGGGACGAGCGTGAACGCTAATCTCAACGAAAGAGAAAAGTAGTATAGAGAGAATAACGATTCCATAACCTGAGATTCTCATTCTACCTCCTCCTCCACCTTCTTCTTCGTCGCCGTCGTAGTTTCTCAGTGATCAGATCGAATTTCAGAAAGAAAGAAATAAGATGAAAGGGGTAATAACGTCATTTAAACCAGTCAATAAATTGCCACGTCGAATCGTTGTCATACATCCAATAGTCACCGGCCACGTAAGTAGATTTGTCTTCCTTTTTTCTTTTAACATCTATTTATAGACGAATACCATAAAATAACACAAACTTTTTTTTGTTTTTTTTCAAATCTAGTCCACAAAATTTAAAATTCCAAAATAGCACAAATAATTATGTGAAAATACATGTTTACTTAAAATAAATTCAAAATAAAATTAAAACATTATTTATGGGTTCATTATTTTATATTTAGGATTTAGTTTTTTTCTTACTAAAAAATGATTTTGGATCATTTTAATATTAAATTTGTGTTATTATTGTCACTTTTAACTAGTGGTGCTAAATTTAGAACAATTTTTTTAAAATATGTTATTTTGGACGGTTGCCTTTTTAGAAAAATATTTATATAAAATCTACAATTACTAAGAAAGTATAGAAAATAATAAAATTACAATTTACAACCAAAAACATAATAACTAGATTTTCGAAAGAAAAGAAAATTTGACGATTGTTTTCTTGAGAAATTTTACTCGTTAACAAGTATCAACTCTAATATTTTTCTTTCTCATAATCGCCTTTGATATGATGTGATCTTCATCTTTGGTTATCATGGTTATCACTCATATGATGAAACTCCAAAATCTAGGTGGCATAAACACTTCAAATACATGTTTTCTATTCTATGTTGTATTACATTGATCAATTCCTAATTTAGATCTATATATATTCTTTCGATAAAATAAAAATAAAAATTGGAACAGCCAATTTTCCACGATTCTACGAACATTAAATTATTTTTATGCATTAAATTAAAAAATTTGTTCAATTTCAAACTGTTATTTCTGGTTCGGCTTAACTGAAGAAATCGGATACATCTTAATTTATTTTTATGCATACATACAGATTACAGAGGATCAAGAGTTAGTCTTGAATCTTGTCTTCGTCATCAAGCTTCATCGTCAACATCCACTGTAACGATTGAATCACTTCTTGATCATAGACTTGCTTTTGCTCTGCAACTCTCTTGTAATGTTTTGCCTCCATCTCCACCACGCTCTTCTCCATCCGTAGCTTCAGAAGCATAGCCATGGCTTCTTCAGCAGCTGATTCAGCCGCTCTTCTCTCCTTCTCCAGCTCTATCTTCATACAGTCTCCACGTTTCCTCTCTCTCTTCACCATTTTCCTCAGAGTAATAACGTCAAACATCTGGTCTTCATCACTCCGAGACCGTGATTCTTCCTCCTCGCTTTCCTCGTCGAGCTCTGTCTCCGATAACGCTGCAGTAGCGTCTCTGTTCTTGCTGAGATCATCAATCCCATCACGTAGAAGAAGATGATCACATTTCTCACAGCTGTTGTTCGTCTTCTGTCTCAAGCTCAATCCATCAGCAGAATCAGAACTCCAGTGTAAAATGATGGGTTTCTTCTGATCCAACCCATCAACCAAGGAAGAGTTTGAAACGAGCCCATTGTTGTAATCCGTATGTTCTCGATCGAATGAATTGCAACTCTCAGTCTTGGGAGAAATTCGATATATCTTCTCTATATACTGCACAAACAACGAAGGACCCTTGAAAAGAAGAAACTTGAGTCCCACAACAAGCAAGCAAAAGAGAAAAACGAGATTAAAAATCTGAGAGAAACAGCCAAAAATGAAGAACCCACATCCAAAACCATCGGTTCTACTCAAAAGCTTCAGAAATGAAGCAAACTCCATTACGTCGAAGAAGTAGACATCAATGGATAGGAACGAAGCAATTCATAAAGATAAGTACTTGGAGTTTAAAAAAAGAAAGAAGAATTTGAATCCCAATGAAGAGAATGTGTGTGAGAGTTAGGGATTTTAGATCGGGGAACGAGGAGATAAACGGCGAAGATTGCGAGCATTATAGATGATTGTATAGAGAGATAATATAATATCCCGTCGAAATGGTAGCCATGAATAATTAGTAATTGCAGACAAAAAAAAAAGAATAATTAGTAATTTTATCCGCTTAGTTTTTTTTAAATAACTTCCCATAAAAGAAATTCTAATTTCCTATATATTACAGAAGAAAAAGAAACAGTTAAGCAATTCTAAAAATGTTTTCTTTATTTCCAACAATTGTTCATTGCATACAATGCATTGGTTATTCTTTGGATGTGAATATGTGATGTACAACTGTAAAACACGCTGAACGGACATTGTTCATTGTTCATTGTTCATCAACAACTCAAGCTTTTCCGGCGGAACCAAAGAGACGGATCTTGTCAGCGATCACAGCTTTCATGGCTGCTTTTGTTGCCGACATGACGTCAACAAGGTCGGTCTTCTTTCCGGAGGTAAGAGCATCCATGTAAGCCTTTCTTACTTCTGTGTTCACGTTAAACTTCCTCACTCCATTCTCAATGCATTCCTGATGATATCAGACAAACAACAATTAATAGCCCATAAAGACGTTAATTCGGTTAAATCCATACCAAAATCTCGATCAAAAGAGAATCTTTTCGCGCCGAATCTATCCTTTTTTTTTTCTATTACCAAACAAGAAACTTTTAACTTAATAGACTCACACCTTGATAAGCCACTCAGGCAAACCAGAAGCTCCATGGAGAACAAGAAAGACGCCTTTCTTCGAGCTTAAATCGTGCAGCTCCTATACACATGGAGAACACTTAGAATAAGAATGGCGCAAACTCAGCACATTGACGAACTTCAGTCAGCACAAGACTATGCCTAACCTTAAGTAAGTCGAGCTTGAGTTTTGGGCCGGACTCTGGGTATTTTCCATGGACATTTCCTATACACACAGCCAAAGCATCTATACCAGTCTCCATAAATTCCTGAGCCTGAAAAAAAACTCATTCTAGTTTGGTTTAGCAGACATGGATAGTAAGGTGAGAGATTGGATTTATCGGCGGTTAAAAACTACAAGGACCTGGTGAACGTTGGTGAGCTTTGCTTCATAGTCTTCAACAGTCAAGCCATCCTCTGTTCCTGAGAGTCTACCTAGCTCAGCTTCCACCATAATGTCTTTGGAACGGGCCAACTCTTTTATAGATTTCGTGTAGGACACATTTTCTGTGAAGGAAAGATGAGAACCATCTACCATCACTGAATCAAATCCCTGCACGATATCAATTGGTATGAAGTTTTCAACATAGAATTGAAAAACAAGAGGACAAAGAGATTGAGCATAGGCGTTATATATCTCAAACTTACGAGTTCAAGAGCTTCTAATAGCTCCTGCTTTGTAGTTCCATGGTCAAAATGTACGGATATCGGAACCTGCCACATTGTGCATATTAATCATGGGAGTTCAGTGTCAAACCCACATTGTCCATATTATTCCGGAAAAAACAGAGACGACTTTTTTTTCAGTTGCCGAGATAGTAGCTCTTTCCTTCTTCTCGTGATTGCAAAGCAAACACAAGATACGTGACTGCTGACAATAAAAATGAACATCTAATGCACAATCCCAATTCCCACTTACCCTGGCTTGTTCAGCTGCGGAGATGCAACATGAAACCAATGGAATGCCTCCTTGCTTGAAGGCACCTGGATGGACCTAAAAGCATAGCCATAAGAACGGAAAAACATCAGCTTTCATTTTCTTTGTTTTGTCAGGCATTTAAAAAATAATTCAGAACAGAATGCTATGCTTTGGTTGCTATCAGTAACTGATATTTCTCATATGAAACTCTTAGATGTATCAGATATCCACTTTTGGTCAGAACACTAACCTGCAATATGGCAGGACTGTTTTCTTCCTCTGCAGCTGCTACAACAGCTTCTATTCCTTCTAGGTTATACACATTAAATGCTCCAATTGCATATCCACCCTTTTCTGCGTTCTATTTTACATAGAAACACGACATCAATATATGAAAGAGAAAAATGATGCTAGAGAACAAGAGGGATACTCACAAGAAGCAGCTCTTTCGTCGATCGTCCAGCTACAACTGACCAGGACTTCACAACTTCTGCAAGAGCTGTGCTGCTGCCAACATTACCTGTTACATAAGGGGAGAAAAAAGGGTTTTTTTTTAGATTAAGAATACTTATTTCTTCAGTTGTATACAAATTAAGATTTACCCGGGAAAACAATGTAGGGGACTCCGGGATGTCTACTTTCTGGACCTAACTTCCATACTGGAACACCAGCAAGGGCTTGACCAATCACAAGTGCACGTCTTGCTTTAAGTGCTTTTGTTGCTGTGTCTGATGACGTAATTCCACCCTAAACAAGGATGCTACAGTGTCAAAATCTTCGAAATACATGGAACTATAAAACAGTTGCAATCATCAACTGTGCATTGACAGATTGTGCCAGGAAGTTCATGAGATGGTAAGCTGAACAGAGAAGCAACAAGGGCTAGCAAAAGTACCTTCGCAAGAATATAACGGGGTCTAGTAGTTATCTGGCTCACTACTTCAACCAGAGCGGAGCTCACTTTGCTATTAATATCAAGACTCTCCGAAGATGCTGTCAAAGTAAATAGCAGACCCGTTAATGATGATATTCCTACTTTATACCAAGGAATAAAAATATATAAAGAGTGGGAATGGAGAAACAACTTTTCCCAGTGATGAGCTCGCGACTGCTCATAATTAGAGTCTCCCTGCCAGCCCGAAGGAAAGCATCGGCCATCTCAACCGCTCTACTGATCTCTGAATCTCTCACTTCGGAGGACTTGAGAGCAACTTTCTCTACAGAAATCTGTTGATCATAGCTAGAACTTAGCTACCATAGCGAAATATTAATATAAGGATCCCTGTTAGCCATATCTACTTGTTTTTACCTCAATGCTCCTTAACTTCTGCTTATGTTGTAATTGAAGTTCTTCAACCTGTTAGTTTGAAGAAAATGACTCAGGACTCTTTAACTTGATTTCATTTAACGCAGTGGAGAAATTAGTGTTAGTAAAGAAAATTAACCTGCTTTGTCGTTTTTGGGACATATGAGCCAACAACTATTAGCGCACCACTGCTTTCTCTGTCAGATGCAAAATCTTTTGGCAACACAAGATCTTTTGGAATAATCCCTATTCGAGCAGACACAAAGCTAGCAGCGGTACGGCATAAGAAAGATTTCCCTTTCTGTTCTGCCTGCCAAATATAATGTTTGATCGAACAAAAGGACCAAAATTAGAGAAGAAAAATAAATGCATCTTCTCATTAGACTCAAAAAAGTTAAAAAAAATAAAATTAAAAAATAAAATAAAATTTGAAAGAATAATAACCTGGATCATCCCCGCTGCAAATACAGCCATGTCTCTTTCACTAGCTGCGTTGACAATACATGCGGATCCCTGATTAACATATGAAATGGAAAGAGTTAAGACTTTCTACCAAACTTGGACTGACTGATTCCATCAATTCTGAAGACTGAAAGCAACATCCTAAAGCCATAGCAAAATTTGGAAATATTACCTTCTTTAAACTGCATAAGAACTCACACACTGCATCAGGGCCACCTTTTCTTAGAAGCTGGATTGAGATCGACTCAACGCTGTTAGCAGGAATGGCGCCAGCTGTTTTCTCCTCAACCCACTGGAATCATATCAAATTTGTTTGTGACTAATATTTTCTTCGGAGTCAAATTATAGAGATGATTCTGCTGTTGGAGGAATTCAGACCTCACGGAGATTTGAGGATTTATATCCAAAGGATGCATCTTTAGCAAACTCTGTCTCTCCTGCAGGAACTAGCCTGCAATATTCATGATGAAGACTATCAAAAAAAAAAAAAAAAAACCACACACACGTCGTTCACAAAGAGTTACCTATCAGAATCTGCAACATAATGCACATCATCAGTAGTATAACGTCCTCCTTGAAGGAAGAAAGGGCAAATAATCCATGCGTCCATTTCCCCAAGTATGGAGACAGCAGCATCTGCTTCCTGCATGAATCATAATATCAAGTACCGATACAACAGAATTGCAAGTTCAAAGCCAACACTGATATGATGGTCCGCCATTTCATACTAGGGTCACCGAACTTGCCTGAGGAAAATGACCACGTAATGTTGAATCACCACGCAGAACAATTGTGTAGTCAGCATTTCCAGCTTCTTTTGATGCAGCACATAGGTTGGAACATATGTCTTTGATCAATGCGCTAGCCTGTTGAAGAAATATGTAATTAGAACTTGCAATTGCTGAAGCTGATGTAGCATCAACTTTTTCATTGTTCCAAGAGATTAGAACTCTTCAATAAATAGACTACACAAGATAATAATGTCTTGACCTTCTCAGAGCTCAGTGACCTCGAATTTGTCAATATGAAGAAGCATGCAGGCTTTTTTCTGAACTGCTCAGAAATAGACTCCACATTCCTGTCAAAATGTAAGGCAAAGCAATAATAACCAATTATCAATGCCTTCAGTTAGGTTCTAGGCAAGAAACTTGCCTTCCTTAGTGAGATTCATGATGAATTTTGTGTTGGCAGGAAATATTCAGTTTCATAGAAAAGCATGCAAGACTAACCATTCTGTTAAAACCTCTACGTCATGAACAGTTTGTGTCCCAGTTGGATCATCATCAAGAACGACCAATGTCTTTGAGTTTCCCATATTTAATCTATGTATGTCATCAGTGGGGTCGAATGGCCATTCAGATGGAAGAGATTTCAGTACGTCTTGTTTCTTCAGAACAGGAAGTCTCCCTTCTACCTTAATCCCTGCAAGGGTTTCATATACCTATAAATATAATAAAACGATTTTAGTTACTTAAAGCTTAAACGAGTCACACCAAACAGACACCAATCTTGATACTGCTATAGCTTCACTTGTCCATCTATGGTTAAGAAAGATAACCAGCAAACACTATATGTGGATCTTGAGTCTAATAGTTCATATGCTATAAGAGCAAAATCCAAGATGTTTCAGCTTCCAGTATTCATTAAAGAGCATCTTAATAAACTGTAGATCTTTGCCGTCTACTAAACGTTTGCACTTGCAGTCCTCTCAAGTAAATAGAGGGTTACTATTGTTTTTAAAGACGGAAACTAACAGCCAAAAGCTGTCTCAAATTTAACCACAATATTGGTGCTAGGAATCAGTTCGTATATGACAATTATACCTTGACCACTCCAGCATCATCTATCCGTCCCCAACCCGCAGCGGAGCCTGCAAATGAAAATATTTATAAGTATAATTGTCTCCATCTATATGGGGCAAAAAGGAAAGGGAACTATAGTAGTATAGCTTAGTAGAAGTAGAAAGTTTTTCTCGTTCTCCAAAACATTCAAGAAAGAAGCACTGCAAATAATATTTTTGAAGAAATTTGCAACACATGAAACTCTGTATTCAACCCAAGTACTCAGCTCTTAAAACATAATTTGTTTTGTTGAAAAAGGTAGGACCCAAATGATGCACGTGCGAGATGAATTGAGAACAGTAAAAAGATTAGAGGCTACCTGCTAAGAATAGCTGGTGTGCCACTGTTGATATATGGAGTGGAACTTTACGGGATGAACCGTCTCGGGTAACAATTCCCTACAGTCAAAACTCTTGCATAAGTTAAGGAAACAAAACAAGTTTACAAATTGATTACAGTCGCTAATCTTACCAAATCCTTAACAAAAATATCAAGAGCAGAATATGGTGTATAATCATTATCCAGCATGTGCGGAACACGATTTTCAAACATCCTGCAAGATATAAAATAGGAGCCATTCAATTTATGACCTAACAGGCTAACACAAACGTGTTTCATATAAACTTGTAAATATAAATCTCAATAAGCAGAAGCACAAGGAAACATGAAGACAAGACTTTAGGCCAAATAGTAACATTTTGCAAGTAGTTTTTATAACTCTATGCTTTTAAAGGGTCCGAAAATGTCAAAATACGGCCAAACTGGAGCCTGTTCGGCAAGTATGAGACCTTAACCGACCAGCCAGATTATTCTTCGGCAGACTAAGACTATTAATGATACAACTACAGAAAAAATAAAGAGGACAGGCTATTATTAGCAATTATGCAGAGCATCAGAGTGGTGCAATTTTCATCAGAAATGCTAATGCCGTAGATGGTAACACGGACTTTTTCAGAGATACGAAAAATAAATATCTAAGTAAATCATACCAAGATGTGCCACCGCAGTTGGAAATGACATTGAATAGCTTTCGAGTATTCAGACCTAACCGAGCTCCAAATGCCATTGCCTCGGCAGCTGATGCAATATGAACTCCCGCAAGCAATTGATTGACCATTTTTACTCCACTGTCAAACATCAAATAAACAAGTAACAAAGAAAGTGAATGATGTCCATGTCAGTAAAGAAAGGATCGTGATGGTGATAACAAAAGAGCAAAACAAATTACCTTCCTGCCCCGCAACCTCCTTTAATCACGTAGAGCTTCTCACTTAATTCTGCTCAAAATTAATATAATCAGGCACATCCAGGTTATGATGTTAACAAGAAAATATTTCACCAGAAAAGTGGAAATGAAATCGTCACCTGATAACACAATTCCCGCGGACTTAAGCGCTTCATCGGTACCTGAAGCCATTATCTGAAAAAAATATATACTGTAACTTCAGCTTCATTACAGACACAGTAGATAGGTTTCTAGACTTCATACCGTAAGTTCCCCCATGGCAGCCCTCTTAACACCACCAGAAACAGGAGCATCCACCAGCTTCAGGTCTTTTCCCTCATCTGCAAGATTACCAAATAAAAGAACAAATTATAGAACTCAATCAAATGACAGTAAGAGATCATGATCAACGTAAAAATTGATCAGCGGACCATATGACCATCCAGAATGGAACATGCATTACTGTAGCTGGTGACTGAAAACACTTACTTTCTAGACGCCTTTCAAGTTGGCTAACAAATGCAGGAGAGACTGTTGACGCAAGTACAACAGTTGCTCCAGATGGAATAGCTGAAATATTGTGAAAGAAAACATAGGAAAATCAGCTCTAATCTCAAATGCTAAATGCTAGAATTATAAATATATACCTTCAACCGCTCCAAGATGTCCATACAGGACATCCTCAGCCTGAACCTCGTTTGTTACCATAATTACAAGAACATCTACATCTGTAGGAGCAGATACAAATAATAAGAATTACATCTGTGGAAAATGACTGGATTCAAGGGATAAAAGCAGGATTTTCATCTAAGAAGTGCTGAGAGCTACAAGACACATCTACACTGTAATCTATCCACTTGTCTTGATTTTGAGGGCTACCTTTCGTCACATCAGCTGGAGAATTTGCCGCCAATCCCCCGATACTCTCAAATCTGACAAGCGTTGGCTTGTATACCTGCAATTCAGATCAGTATCAAACATTTCATTTAACAATTATATGAACAAGGCACCCAAAACATAACCTTCACCGACCTAACAGCCAAAGAGTAAGAAATCTATAAACTAGGAAGCTACTAGAAGAATAAAGATGTATATATACCATAGACTCGTATAACCAATCAAAACCAACTAACACAATCATTCTGAACATGAATACCATAGACTCCCTAGAGAATTCACAGTGGAGAGTTGATCAAAAGCTTACGTCATAACCACGGACAGAAAAGTTTGATTTCAAAAGGTGCGCTGCCATACCAAAACCCATTGCTCCGAGACCAATAAAACCAATTCTATTCACAGGCTTTGCTTGAGTAGTAATTTCTTTGGCCAAATCCTCTGGCTTGTAAAGTTCTCTATTGGCTGCTTTTAATATGCCAACACCAAGTACTTTTTCCCAGATCTGTTAAGTCATTATGTGAACCTTTCATTAGGGAGGCATGCATCATTTAAATGGTTTGTGGCAGTAGTTTTCCATTCATTTAAAACTGCCACAAGTTTCCAAAGCACTAGAAAACAGATGGAAAGATCTATTAGGGACCTTAGCCAATGAAGTAGCTGTATCATCTCCCTGCATCTGTGATATTCCTGGAGAAGGGGAAGTTATGCATAGAATTAATTAAGTGTAAAGAGGTCGTTATCGTTGTGCCCGGACATATAATCATATTGATCTATACCGAGGATTAACTGTTGACGTGCAACTGCCAAAAGTGGGACAGGAAATGGGAGCGATTTGGCTTTATCTTCAACAATGCCCTTGCCATCGGAGAGTCAGTTAAGCGTTTCATTAGTTACATATGCTAAACATCAAGACTTAATCACAGTGAATAAATAAAATGACCCATTAATTGGAGCTAAGTTTTGTTTTTCTCTCTTCGCTATTTTCCTTTGAACCGAAAGAAAGACAACGATAAAATATCACTTTCAAGCTGCTGTGTCATACCAGATTCTGAGAGAGAACATCGAGGAAGCGACCGTCTATATCACCTTTCAGCAACAACGGAATATGATTCTTGTAAATCCTGAAAAGAAGTTATACACAAGACAAAATAATTCTGTGACAGCCATGGTCGAAATGTGAGCATGTCAATTTGCCATAAACCTTCAGGGAAGTCTTCAATGGGCCTAATGAGGAGCTCTAAACAAAATATATTTGTCTTCCAGTTGGATTTGGTGAACAGGAAACCATGATATAGTTACAACTTACTTGCAATAGTCTATTCTCGAAACTTTCAGAATAGGCTATTACTACGTAAAATGAGTGTACATGAAATATCTACTACTACATAAAATGTCGACAACCCTATGATTTGTAGCAGTCCTACTATCAAAAATATTTCCAATTTGGTACTGGAAGACTTTTTTTTTTTTATCACTCATAACGAAAGGCAAGTCCTTGTAGCATAACGCATACCATGAATTTCCAGCAGCATTGGAAATGATGTCATACAGTATCCACGGATGCACACCCGCCTGAGAACCTAAAGATATAGCCTCCACAGCAGCAACAAGATGAATCCCCTCAAGCAGCTCATTCACCATTTTAACTTTACTGGTTCAGAAAAAAAAAACAACGAGATCAATGCGTTTTCTATATAATGCAGGGGAACAGTTCGAACCATCAAAGGTTTTGTTTCAAGCATATTATGACCAGAGATCTCATAGGTTTCATGATATTTCGGCAAACAACTTGAGCATTATGATTGATATGACTCGTGGCGAGGAAATAGGCAGTCAAACTCTTAGAAATCGTAGTGATCACGAGAAAGTTAATTATCACCGGGAAAGTTACATACCTTCCAGCACCAATTTCTCCCTCAAAGGTGTAAAACTTCTGACACAATGCTTCATGAAACAAAGAAATTGTCTCAGTAACAAAATTAGTTATCAGAAAGTCTACAATTCTACATCTTGAGAGGGTCTATAAACTTTGAGTTAACATTTACCAGTAAGATAGGGTTGTGCTCTTGTGATCGAATCTGACCTTCCAGATGCTATTATCTTATAAGTTAAAATGAAACGGGTTACTACAAGTACAATGACATGCCACTTTAAACAATGAATGGAGATCAACGAGCTCAGTGGTACTCCACCACCATAACAGACTTAGCAAGAGAAGAGAGTATATACCATTAGTTTTCCATCAAGAAGCTCAGACATTCCTTTTAAAACATAGGCATCGACAACAAAAATCTGCTCTCTGTCCTCTGCATTGGAAACGAATCCCATTTTCAATTCATGACTGAAAAGTACAAACTTCAAAATACGGAGATGAAAGGCAAACGATGCCTCAAAGTGTCAAATTGCAACCTGTAAGTTGTTTCTCTAGCTTCTGGAGGTGCAAAGGCGATATTGTCGAAGACAATAGCAATACAGCGCCTTTCTGTAGACCTGAAAGAAATGACGCATACAGTCTCCTACACAATAATCCTGAGATAAAGTTCATCAACTGTGAGGTAAAGAATCTTCGAGATAACCTTTCATAACACCCTCATCGCCAAAAATAACATCTTGTATTTGGTCGGGGTGGGATAGTAAAACCACCACGGCCTCTGCACCTGCTTAGTTAAGAAGAAAGAGAGAAGAGAGAGAGAAGGGAAAGAAAGTTAGAAGTAGGCAGCAAAGTAAATAAGAGGACACAAGACAGTATCAAAAGTAAACAGAGGCATGAAACGAGGTAGCAACAGAAACACAACAAGACGGTTTGCATGTACAGAGGCTAGTACTGAGTGTCAAATGCTCGATAAATCGTAAACAAGATGTGCATTTTTCCCTTGAAACCTGAACTTATTTCCATGTATCTTAGTGTTCCTAATTCCTTATCTAACACACACTCAATCTGCTACCTTTCCCAACATCTGCAGGGCTGTCACATTTGATTCCTCCCAATTCAGTGAACTTCTCCACCAATCCTATACTTATCTGTGGAATATAGATACAACAGTTTAGCTTTCATCCTTAATTTTTTTTCAAAAGCCAAATCAAATTAAAGCAGAAGGAACAACTCTTCTTTGGAACTTTCCAGACAAATCAATAATCACAAACGTTCCCAGTCCCTCACAGAGAACGTACTACTAATCAACTCATTTCGGTCGAATTCAACACTTTGTGATAGTGAAAATGGAAATAAACGTGTAAAACAGCTGAAATCCTCCGAGATAGATTAAGAAATTCGAAATTCTTCAGAACCCAGAAATTAATTTTTCATGTTTGGTACGAATATTTGAAAACCCGATCAACCTGATCTTCCAGAACGAAGACAAACATTCCGATCCAAACATAAAAGAAGAAGAAGCAACTGACCTCGAATGCTTGAACCTTAAACCCAGAACGAAGAAGCGAAGAAGCTAATTCGAAGCAGAAAGAATCCAAACCAACAAACCCAACGACGCCACCATCAACTTTCATTTTCTCAGTCGAAACTACGATTCTCCAGTTTCCTCCTTTCTCCTCCGATGTAATATATTCAGTAGTCAATGAACCAATTTCATACGCACTTAGACTACTTTCAGTCTATACATATATATATATATATATATATCCCTACATTATTACTATTTTATATATTAATTAATAATGGTATAAGCGCACTTACGAGAGGCTTACGTTACATCCTACACTCATACGTGGAAAGCCATATCCAAAACCTTTTTGTATTATTAGCTAGGTGAGATTCGAGAACATGGGTGAAATGAAAACTACAAGATCTGTTATGATGTAATAACAATCTTTTTCTATTTCTCCATTTAAGGTTACGGATCGTTCGACTTTCTATATCAACCATCACCTAAACTCTTACAATCGGCAACTCTTGTGACGATATTTTGGATTAACTTATTAAATGTCACTCAATCCAGAGCTTAGTCTTCGATCCGATGCGTAATGATCGGATCAGAACAGATTTAAGTAACCGTTTCTCGAAAAATCAGGCAGGTACGTAATCAATAAAATTCAAAACCCAAAATTATAACCACCGTGTGTATATATACGTAGGAGATGTATTACAAATTCACACAACATTCAAAAGAACATAAAAGAAACCGTTTTTAACAAAAACTACGTTGTTTCAAAGTTCTTTTTTTGTGAAAATGGAGATTGTTAGATTCGCCGTCGCCGTCGTTTTTGTGCTATGCTACGTCTCGTCGTCTAACGCCGCAAGTACACCGCCGAGCGGAGGAGGAGGAGGAGATGCGCACTCGATGCCGTGTATACAGAAACTGATGCCGTGTCAGCCGTATCTTCACTCGGCGACTCCGCCGCCGCCGCCGTCGTGTTGCATGCCGTTGAAGGAGATCGTGGAGACCGACGTGACGTGTCTTTGCTCCGTCTTCAACAACGTCGATATGCTTAAATCGCTTAACCTCACTAAAGAAAACGCTCTTGTTCTCCCTAAAGCTTGTGGCGCCAACGCTGACGTGTCACAATGCAAAGCCAGCACCGGTGAGTAACCTACTATATATATGACGCTGTTTCAGATTTCTTATTTAGCCTTATGCAGTCATAATTAAGCTTTTAATTTTAATTTTTTTTTTGTTGGCGAAGGTACTACTCCGCCTTCGACGCCGCCGGCAACTCCAAAAACTCCTCCGGCATCTTCCACTGGTATGAATTCAGATGTCGAAATTTAAAATCTAATTGTCATGGTTTTACGGAATTTCTTTTTTCTTTTTTGTAAAAGTTATATACTATTTGAAAGCATGAGAAAGAACAAGATATAGGTTACAAGCCTTAACTACTATCGACGGGTTTACAATATTTTTTTTGCTTTTTCTCCCTTCAATATTCGCTTTTTGTTTGAAAAGTAACAGTTGTGGAGTATTTAATTTTGTTTTAAAAATACATGAACAGGAAGCGGTTCCACCGGAGCTTCAGCTTCTTCGACGGCCAAACCAACAAACTCGGCTCCGACCATCAACTTCGCCGGTCTTAGCTTCGCATCTGCTTTCGTGGCATTGGCAACAATCTTCGTCTGATCTATCACTATATTGCTTTACGTCTTTGTTCATTATTAGGTAGGTTTATTAATATGTTGGAAATTAACCAGAAAATGTTCGGTAACTGATTATTAATAATGTACTAAGAAAATTCTAATAATAATATCAATAATTTCCAACAGCTCTTTGCCAACATTTTCTCTAACTAGATGCCCAAAATTTGAAATTGTCTCGTTATGGTTTTTTTTTTTAATTTTAGTTTTTTTGTCGTCTTCTAAATTATAATGAAGTAGGGGGAAACGAGCTAGATGGAAACCATTTAGCTAATCATCTATGTATTGTCTACATACAATTCACAAACATGTACATCACCGCAACTCAATATGAATTATGATACTATGACGTTACTAGTTAATTCAAACTATTAACTTCACAAATTATGGTTTATAATAGACATATATATATATATATATATGTTTAAAATAGATAATTAGGCATGGGCATTCGAGTTCGGTTCGGATTCGGTTCGGTTCTTTCGGGTTTCGGGTATTTCGGTATTAGAAGTCTAGGACCCATTCAGTATTTTCTTTTTTGGATCGGGTTCGATTTGGTTCCGCCCGGGTTCGGGTCGGTTTTGGGTACCCGAAATTTATCCCAAACAAAAACTAAAAAATGGTTTAATTTAAATAAAATTTGGTTAAATTTTGTAAAAATTGTTTAATTTTGACAAATACAATTAAAGATTTTTGGATATTTCGAGTATTTTGGTTATTTCGGTCTAAACATAATTAATATTTTCGTTTTATAATTTTAATTATGGATATTTTGGTTATTTCAAGTCTAAATATACATAATATGTTAGATATATAATTGTATTTCATATATTTCGGGTACCTATTCGGGTTTCGGTTCGGTCCAGTTTGATTCGGATACCAAAAATATTTTATAAAATGAACCATTCGGGTATTTATAAAAATTCGGTACCTACTAATTCGATTCGGTTTTTTGGTTCCGGGTATTTTACTCAGGCCTAATAGATATGCCTCGTTAGAGTTAGAGTTCTATAGCTCACGTTTTGGAAGCTAGCTTTTTAGCTCCCGTCAAGATGTTTGACATTGCAACTATCCCAGATAATGTAGGAAGTATTCCTTGTATAAATTATGTTGACGATAACTAATGTGCTTGCATAATGTTATCCAAATGTTTGTGACTCTATGTTTTAAGATTATTGATTTAATAAACCTTGTGACAGTTCATCAAAAGGGTTCGGATTAATTTATTTTAATCGTAAAGATTGAAACAAAAGAATAATCAAAAATGAGCAAGAAACAACAAAACAAGTAGAGTCCAAAGTCCAGGGCACTTTACAAATAAAATCTCATAATTTGAACCAGTGCGTGATATCCGACAGCGACAAATACATATACGCAAGTAAACATACAGCACCATATGAAGGCGTGTAAGTTAAAGAGTGTTCAACAATAATTTTATACGTTGTTTTTTGTTTTTAGGATAACAACGAGTAATTCGAGCCTCAATCCGACTAAATTTTTTGGGTAAATGATACCGTCGAGTAGCTCATTTATCGAATTTTCAAATGGATCTAAAACGTGTCAATATTTTTGACTGGCCAACTCACATATCATTTTTGTTTCCAATAGAAATTGAATGAAAGGAAAGCAAACCAACTTATTTTCAAGACAACTACCACTAGACCACAGTAAGTTAGTCTTTTTAATCTCATTTTTGTTATCATATGCTGAGGCATTTCCAAGATCAAAACGCATAGAAGAAAGCAAGATGATCAGGATATATATACCACAACAATTTAGTATTGCGTCACAAGCCATTATACGTTTAACATCCTATAAAGCCTAAACATTGCTACTAGAATGTGTGTATGTAATTTTCTTAAACAATTACGAAGCATTCATGCAAAAAAAAAATTATTATTGGGTCAATTTATCTATTAGTTTAGGATTATCGATTTTTTATTCAGTTTAATATTTGTTTAGTGTTTTTCATCGACTTGCCTCCCTTTTTTGGATTTATGTCTTCCTCTTCTAAGGTTATGAATCAGAGAACACTCTTGTTTGTCCGCCTGTTTTTGTATCTCATCCGTGGTTAATCCGGATTACGTCAATAAACTTTGCTTTCAAGCGTTAAAAAAAAAAAATTATAATTATCGATCTAAATATATGTAGATTTTGATTGGTAAAGTAAAATATATGTAGTCACATGAATTTATCTTTCTACATCTGAAATAATCAAATCTACCTAATACATGATCACATATGGCATGCATTAATATAATACTTATAGTTTTAAAAATAGATAAAACGTTGATTAAAGATCATATAAAAATGTGGCAACTAACAAATATACAATATTATACATGTATGATGTATCCAGACAGCTGATGAGCTGTATATATATGATTCATTACTTCGTTTCATGGTACCGACCTATGTAATATTTATTTTTGGCTTTTGGAATTTCGAAAGACAGATGGACTCATTTTAATATTATAGTAAGTAAAACAAAAAGTGAAAAAAAAAAAAAAAAGGAAAAACAAAACGGAGGGAGAAGCCATGTCTAATGATGAGTTTGGTAGCGTCGTGATTCGAGCTCAGCCCAATCGCCCAGCTCTTCACAATCACATTCACACCCATCCTTCATCCATGTGCTTTTTCTTCTCTCTACCCTATCGTATTAATCAACTAATTATATATTTATTCATTTTAAAACCAGAAAGTAAACAGGGAATGTCGATTATATTACGCTTACTAGCTAGTATACTGTGCAGTAATTTGAGTGGATTAGTGATGGGTAATTATTATTTCAGTGGAGAAAAAATGATGCAATCTGAGGTATTTTCCATATAATTAAACTTTAATTATATTGTGGGTTCAAAATATTTTTTATCTTTAATCGAATGATTTCTCAAAAATAGAAAAAATATATACGTAGGGTAGATGAAAACAATAACAAATACTAGCAAGAGATTGAAAGATAATAGTTAAGTCATTTTGATTTTATGATATTCTAACTGTTTAAGTATACATTCCATAAAAGAGAGGACAAGTGTACATTCATTTGATAGAGGGTTTTAATACAATTACCGTGTGAAAAAAGAAGAAGAAGATATACTGTCTATAATAGTATAATTTACATCATATATAATAAGCAAAAAATTAAAATTATATTTGTGTACCATTTAAAACTGACTATAATTAATTTATTAGACGGCCGAAAACCGTAAAAATCATGTCTATGTTATTTCTGCTTTGTCTCACCGCCTTGATTCATGCTGTTTTGTTGAATAAGAATATTTAGTTCTAAGTGACCTTAGTAACTTTTAGTGTTTGGTAGAACGAAAAATAAACAATTAAGCTGGTCTTATAAGGGCTGAATCTGATTAATTATGGAGTTTGACTTGATTATATGACAATTAAGTAAGTGGCGGCCACGTATATATGATTATATGAATAAATGAATTAATATTGTTGAAATTTGAAACGAAAACCTTACTTTTGTAATTTAATTACTAGAATTATATCTATCAGATAAAGACCCCAATAAAGTTAAGAAGCGACAACTATAAAACGGAGAGAAAGAAGATACACACAGTTGTACACAACCAGCTAAAATATTAATAAAATACTTAATCTTCACTTAATCCCTAAACTAAATACAACTATATATATACACATAATTATAAAAGGCAGGACATTTCTACGAAACTTCTCTCTCTCTGTCTCTGTCTTTCCTCTTCTCTTGTTCTTTTATTTGGATCACAATAATGGGAAACACATCTTCATGCGCACCATTGATCATATCATCAAACTCATCATCAGGAGTAGTCAAAATCTTAGCTCCTTTCGCCGGAACTCTCGACGTCTTCTCAAAACCCATCAAAACCTCCGACATCGGCTCTCAACATTCCGGCCACTTTATCACCGACTCAACTTTGCTTCAAATCGGCCACCGAGTCACCGCCGTATCTCCCGATAAGCTTTTGAGGCCGAGACGACATCTCTACCTCCTCCTCCCGACAGACATGCTCTTCTCTGTCTTAACACACGAAGAACTCGCTCTCATCTCCGAAAAAGCAGCAGAGATTCTCAACGAAAGTCGGTATAATCATTTGAAGAGAATATTTCCGGTTTGCATGTTTCCGGTGAACGGAGGCAGAAGAAGAAGCTCAACATCGGTTAATGATGATGATCATCATGATCATGATGGTGTGGAAATAAGAGAAACCCTAGAAGAGAAGGTACTATACGAATCGAAATATGGAACTTGGAGGCCTGGATTGGAGACGATCGTGGAGAGCTAAATGAATAAAATCTTGAGGCTCGATCGTAAAATATTTTTAAATGTTATATATCAATCATAGACGATCATTTTTTTTGCTCTTCAATTTCTTCCTGATTTTTTGTCCGAGTTTTAAAGAGAAATTGAGGCTTATATATATGGTTCTGTTCACGATTTGAACTTTAGTTGGATCAACTGGTTAACTACACATTTTAAATTATAGAGATTGGCATGAGGTAGAGCATATATACATGGCATCTCTAGACTCTAGTTAACAAGTAATGCAATATATTCGTAAAACTAGGGTCTTTCGAAACCACAACTATATTTACAATTAGTTAGTGATTCTATCCTATCGATTAGGAATCAGGTTTCTTTTTCCGTATATGAGTTTACATTTGTGCTTATATTTACGTTCTTCAATCTAATGAAGAAAAATTACTTAAATACTAAAATAATATGTTTTTAAAAAAGTATGAACATGTATTTTGCGAATTAATATATAATGTTAGACATATAGTATATGTATGTTACTTTAACGCGAAAACGCAAATATTTGCGGGTTTATCTGATTTGTTTCAAAGTAATCAGTGTTGGTAAAATGAAAAAGGAAAAAAATATACTTCCTCTGGTTTACAAGAGTGTCATTTTGATACATTTAACACATATTAAGAAAACTAATAAAAATTCTATTTTGTCCATTATCAATACATTAAACAAATTTTTTTGGGCTTGTAATGTACTGGGCAAGGCCCATTTATAAGCTTATTGGCTGTATCCATGTTTGGGCTTCTAGAAGACACGAGACAGAAAAAGCAACAAAATGTGAGTCATATTAAATAGATAGCTGAATGTTAAATAAATAAACAAATAAAGGCATCGCCTAATACCGTGTTTGCGTCAGGGGCGAGTTTGTGGATGAGCACACTCCTTTAGAGTAGTATCTTTTTTTTTTTTTTTGTAAGCCAAAAGCATAAACAGACAAAAATGAGTCACCCACTTGCACAGATTTTCCACGCGCTCGTGATACGCGTGTCTACTACACTCTTCCGTTTTTTCTTCTCCGTGTCTGTGCCGAGGTTTTTTTGGTCGTTAACGAGTTGACTTTTTTTTTTTTAATCTCTCTCTCTATCTTTCTTTTCTTGGATATCTAAGTTTGATTTTTCCTTGACGTAACAAAAAATACATGTGATAAATTTGCTAAAAGAGAATACACACTGCTCAATTAACGTTGACAATAGAATCGTATGTTCTAAAGACTTTTGTATCAATTTATTTATTTTTAAATGGTTAATTACATTAAATTATTCTGATTTACCTCATGGTTTGTTGTAAGTTGTAACCGATAAAAAGGTTTTGTTATAGAATGCTGAATTTTGTTAGAAATTTGAATTTATTTTGGAATAGAGTTGTCTCATTAAAAAAAACAGAGAAAACAGTAAAAGCTAAAATTCAGTTAGCCAAAAGAAACCGAGAAATCAACCGGGAAAATCAAGTTAAACAGCCCGCCAAATATCTTTTTTCGAATAAATGTAGCGAGTTGATTAATTAACAAAAAAAAAAAAAAAAAGGGTTGGACGAAACGTCGTCACCTGAAGCGCGTGGGAGTTTTTAACATCTCGTGGGATTTTCCATATAAAGACAGTCCTTAAAACCTTAACCATCTTAACAAATCGCAAACACCTCTCTCTCTCTCTCTCTCTATCTCTTGTTGCTTATCCATTTCTCTCTCTCTCTCTCTCTCTCTCTCTCTCAGGCTTCCTTAAATCGATTCTCTCGGATTCGAGAACAGAGCCTTTGATTCGAACGCTTTCTTGTTCTGAATTCGTGGGAGGGATCGAAAATGACAGGCTTCTCTGTGTCTCTTTTCGTCTCAAACTTCTCGAATGTCGCCTCGTATCTGTCTCCGATCTTCGAGACCATCCCGTCGAAGGTTGTTCCAGCTCAGATCGAGAAGGTTGTCTCTTTGGTCTCTCGCACCGGCAGGGATTTGCAGCGTTACGATAACGCAGGCTACCGTCAAGTCGTCGGGTACGTCGTTTTCCCTCTTCGTTTTTCGGAACCCTAATTTTTGTTCTTATCGATAAATTCCCCCCCAATTCGGAATTTATCTTCTTTGACCGTGGTTCTACGTTTTAGGAATTCCCAATGATTAGTGCTAATTTGATATTGTTTGGTGGTAAAAAAAACTTTGGAAAATTCTGTGGAAAAAGTTTCAATTTTTTAAAATTAATGTTCAACAAAAAGATCGTTAAACCGTTAACGCCTAGTAGTCTGAATCTCTCTAATCCCGCGGTAATTTGAAATCTCAAAAGATTTGTGTCGGTTTTTCAATCGCTAGTGGTAAAAGAACGTATTGAAATTTTTCAAATCTGAGGACTATCGCTGTTCATTTCGGAATCTCATTTTGAAATTGGTCAAATTCCTGCAGATGCGTACCGTACAGATACAAGAAACAAGAAGTCAATGTAATTGAATCCAAAGAAATCGAAGTTCTCCTCATCAGTGCTCAAAAGGGCAAAGGAATGTTATTCCCAAAAGGAGGTTGGGAGATTGATGAATCCATGGAGGAAGCTGCTTTGAGAGAGACGATCGAGGAAGCGGGTGTAACAGGAGAGCTCGAAGAAAAGCTTGGGAAATGGCAATACAAAAGCAAAAGGCACAACATAATTCACGAAGGATACATGTTTGCTTTGCTTGTTAACCAAGAGTTTGAGCGATGGCCCGAGGCCGAAATTAGACAACGCAAATGGGTAGGTTTGGATGAAGCAAGAGAAGTATGTCAGAATTGGTGGATGAGAGAAGCTCTTGAAGCATTCATTAACCTGAAATGTCACACTGAGGAGGTCGAGAATGAAAGCCAATGAAAGTGGAAACTGGATTAGTACTCAGAAGAAGATACGATGTTTAGGGTTGGTGGAACAGAGCTTTAGACTTAGAAACCCTTCTACAGGGATCAGAAGCTTCCTGGGGGATTCATTTGGTCACAGCATCTCTCTGTCTCTTGAGAGGTGTGGAAAAGTTTTGATTGTTTGAAGATGAAAGTCAACTATAGTCTTCTAATTTTATTCATTCTTTTGTATTTGATGATTCATTTATTCTTTGGTTGTGAATAAAATGCTAGACAGGTTCCTTAAATAAAAACGTTTACCAAGCTCTATCACATGTTGGTGTCATGTTCATGTATTTCTGGTAATGCTCCCAATGAAGGTCATTTGGTTGTGTTAGAAAGTTGAAGTGGGCCAAACCTAATGGTTAGGGATTTAGGATCGTCCATCCGTGTATATTTAGAACCCATAGATTTAGAAAACCAACTTGAGTAATTTGTCAGTTCCTCATTTTAACATTCTTGTTGGACGGATACGAAAAGTAAATATAGCAGCGAAAAACATGGGAAATTAAAGAGTGTAACGAGAGCTGTAAAGGGCGATTAAGTGGGCGAAAAAGTGAAACAGTGTCGGTGATTTTTTCTCGTTTTTTCTTCCTCGGATCCCCTTCCTTGGATCCTTTTTCTTCTTTCCGACATGGTGGTGCCGGCGGATCCTCCGCCTGTGCAAGATGTGGAATCAGTGAGTGATGTGGAATCAAAAGATGGGTCGTTGGAGAAGGCAGTCTCTCCTCCTCAAACCAAAGCTGCGATCGCACCAGAGAAATCTTGGACAAGCGTAGTGCAGAAGACAAAAACTCTGACGAAATACAATATGAAGATTGTGGAGGAAGATGGTGTTAGATCGGTGAGTGTTCCAGATGAAGTGTTTCAAGACTCTTCGCCGCTCTGGGAAGACTTTCTAGTGGGCAGGTTCCTTGCTATTGCCCCTCACGTTGCGAAGGTTCACGCCATCGTCAACAAAATCTGGGCTTTGGGAGACAAGTCTCAGATGATAGATGTCCAAGTGATCAATCCAACAACCATAAAATTCAGAATCTGTAATCTCGTGACTCGTAATCGTATCCTTAGAAGAGGAATGTGGAATTTGGCTGCAATTCCGGTGGTCATGTCGAAGTGGTCTCCATTTACGGAGGAGACTCTGCCGGAGGTAAAATCAGTTCCACATTGGGTACATCTTAAACAAGTTCCAATGGACATGTTCTCGTGGAGGGGTCTGAGTTTCATAACCAGTGCTGTGGGAGAGCCCGTTAGACTTCACTCAGAAACAGCTCAGTGTCTAGACTTTCAAATTGGCGAAGGTGTTTGTAAGAGCAGACCTTACAAAAGAGTTACCAAAAACTATGTGGTTCAACTACAAGGGGAAAGATACTCTTGTTGAATTCTCATACCCATGGTTACCCCCAAGATGCGCTTTGTGTAATAAGTGGGGACACTTGCACAAGGTATGTTTGGTAAACAAAGACCAGGGAGAAATCGCCATAGCTGAATTCGAGAACGTGGCATCGGAAAAACCTTCGATGAAGGTGCCTGAAGTGTCAACGGGAGCTTTGGAACAAGCAATCGAAGACATTACAAAAGATAAAAAGTTACCAAATACAATATCAGAGAAACCAAAAGAGACAGAGTGGGTACAAGTAACTAATGGAAAATCAGGACGTAGCCCTAAGAAAGCGTGTACGGAATTTGGACAGGTATCAATCCTGTCAAAAACAAGATACTCAGTTTTGAGTGATGAAGATGGTGGAGATGAAACAGGTCATGATGGAAAAGAAAAAACATAGGATAACGAAGTTGTTACTCAGAAAGAGGAGGGAGAAATTCTTGAAGAGGGAAACGGGGAAAAGCAAAAAACATCAGATTCTGAAGAAGATGTATCGAAGGAAAAAGTTGAAGTGAAATCTGATTCTGATTGCCCACAAGAGAAGATCGTAGACACAGAAAAAATAGAAGAGGAGAAGGAGGAAGTGCAGGGGAATACAGGTCTGTTGAGACAACCTCAGTTGAGACAGCCCCTACCTCGAACATCTAAGCAAATTCAGAAGATGAATTCGGACAAAGCCATTCAACATACTATGGATGTCAATCCAGGTAATTTGAATAAAAAAAGCACCCGAAGAAATCAGTAATGCCTAGTTTCTTCTGGAATATTAGAGGTTTCAACAAGATGAAAAAACATTGTGGGGTCCGGGATTGGATAAAAAAAAGTGGTGCTCAGTTCGGTTGCTTATTGGAAACTCGAGTGAAGGAGAAAAGAGTTACGCAGATTGTGTCTTCAGTTTTTAAAGACTGGTCAGTTATGACGAATTATGACTTTAGCAGACGTGGAAGAATTTGGGTGGTGTGGCAGCCTGGTCTGAGGTTAACACCCTGTTTTAAAAGTGAACATAACGGTCTCAATTTTGATGGAAAGGTCAGAAGAAGAGTTTTTCTGCTCTTTTGTATACGCATCAAACTTTGTTTTGTGGAAGAAAGAAAAATATTGTGGGAAGATCTGAAAAATCATTGCGACTCCGCTTTTTCGTAATAAAGCTTGGATAATCCATGGAGACTTTAACGAGATTTTGAGAGGTGATGAACATTCAAGGTTCGACATTTGCCCAACAATACCAACTGGAATGAGGGATTTCCAAGACATGGTAAGACACTGTTCGGTTCTGGATTTAGGATACGATGGGCCTCGATTTACATGGTGTAATAAGAGGGAAGAAGGGTTAATCTGTAAAAAGTTGGATCGAGTTTTGGTGAATAGCGAATGGTTGTTGAGATTTCCAAGCTCTTACTCTGTTTTCGAAGGTGGAGGATGCTCAGATCATCTCAGAGGAAGAATCGAGTTAGAGAGTAAAATTATAAGAGGGAGGAATCCGTTCAAGTTCATGAACATAACCGTTAAGCTGCTTGATTTTCTGTTGGTTGTGCAACAGTTTTGGGAAAAAACAACTCCATTGTTTCTGTCAACATTGAAAGCGCTGAAACCATTAATGAGGGAGTTGTGTAAGGGAGCATTCGGAGATCTCACAAAAAAAACAAAGGAGGCACACACCAATTTGTGCGCTAAGCAAGAAGCAACTCTTAATAACCCAACGCATCATCACATTGAAGAGGAAATAATTGCTTACTCACGATGGGAAAATGTCTCAGACCTTAGTGGAAGGTTACCTGAAGCAGAAAGGAAAAATGCATTGGCTAGACATTGGAGATCAAAATAACAAAACCTTCCATAACGCAGCTCAAGCGAGAAAGATGGTAAATACAATACGAGAGATAAAGAATCAAACTGGGGAAATTCTATCGAAGGGAGAAGACATAAAATCAGAGGCAGAACGGTTCTTCAAAGAGTTCCTTACGCATTCACCACCAGATTATAAAGGAATTTCAGTGGAGAAGTTCAAGGAAACAATGGAATATAGATGCTCGGAGGAGGATCAAAGTAACATAGTCAAAGAAGTAACCGATGAGGAAATAAGGAGAATTCTCTTCGCAATGCCTAATGATAAATCTCCGGGACCAGATGGTTTTACGAGTGAATTTTATAGAGCAGCTTGGCCAGTGATAGGTGCAGATTTCACGGTAGCAATTAAATCATTTTTCGTCAAAGGTTTTCTCCCTAAAGGTTTGAACTCTACAATTCTAGCACTGATTCCGAAAAAGGAAGAGGCAAGAGAAATGAAGGATTATAGACTAATCTCTTGCTGCAACGTTATGTACAAAGTGATATCGAAGATAATCGCCAACAGGCTCAAATTCATGCTGCCAAAGTTCATTGCTCACAACCAATCTGCTTTTGTAAAAGAACGTCTACTTATGGAAAATGTTTTACTAGCTACGGAGCTGGTCAAGGACTACCATAAAGAAGACATATCTCCAAGATGTTCTATGAAGATTGATATCTCAAAGGCGTTTGACTCGGTACAATGGGAGTTTATATTGAATACATCGGAAGCATTACACTTCCCGGCCCAATTTATACATTGGATTCGATTGTGTATAACGACACCATCTTTCTCAATCGGCGAAAATCAGCCATGTCTGGTTGTTGTTGAGCTGGGCTGTGTACTTTGTACATGAGATATTTCCAGAAAACGAAATAACCTCGTGGGTTGTTGAGATTGTGATCGAGTTGCATGAGACGGAGCAGGTGATAAACGGGCTGCCTCTGACGAGGAAGAATCTGAGATTAGAGGACGGGAAGTCGACAATGACGCCTAGATCGCTGAAAGAAGAGATCTGATGAGTTTTCCGGGAATGCGGGTCGGGTGACCCGGAGATGACGATGTCTGCTGTAGAAGAAGGAGTTTTGAAATAGAGATGGGTATGAGATCGAGAGAGAGGATGCCGCGGGCTTGATGATGTAAGGGTGAAAATACTCAGCTTGGTCGCCATTGCTGAGGGTGAAGTTCTGGAAAAAAGAGTTTGTAGGGAGAGGGTTTGAGAGGAGATTGTGGCTGAAGAAACGAGACGGGTCGAGTAAAACAGAGGCTTCGCATCTCGGGAATAGAAATGGAGCGTTCTCAGGTCTCCAGGAAGCCATTTCTTGAGGCGGATGAGTAGTCGGCTCTGCTTTTGGCTCTCTAATACCATCTCCAATGTATTCTTATAGCTTTCACTCGTCTGTCTTTGTTTTTGTTTTACAAAAAAAAGAGAGATTAGAAGATGTATCGCCGTGTGTAATGGGAATCTGTAGCGACATCGGTAGGAAGAAAAGTGCAATGATTTTTTTTTTCTTCGGGAACACTAACCTGAGTTCCCATGCAAGATGCCACGTGGCACATTTTGATATCCTCAAAACTAACATAATTTTCTACTCCCATCTTTTTTTCCTATACATATAGTTATACATTCGGTATTCCCTGAGTTGACGACCGTCGTTCTACAAAACTAAACTTTTATCGCTAAATTAGTGCCGAAAAATCCATTTGAGAACCTCCTTATATGAAGATTAAGGCCCAAATTAGTTTATATTCAGGCCCATATATATATACTAATGGGCCTAGAATTTTAGTCATAGCTTGTGGCTTAAACCCTAGGACCTCGGGATAAACCCTGATTTATTTTATCGCTCAGGCGCGCGAATCGCGAACGCTTGATCTGTTTCGTACAATCCCTTGTTATAAGCTTTTATGACATTTTTCTCTGTCGGATTCTGCTCTCTATACCTTTGAAATGGCTGATTCGAGTGCTGAACCGGCCGGTGGTTCTTCGGGCTCCGTGGGTTCTGATGAGGGCGTTACCCAGATTCAGCCGATCCGGATGCCAACTATCGAGGAGATCCGAGCCCAAGATGTTTGGAACAACTGCGCCGTTAAAAGTGTAGCTAGTGGAGTCATGGGTCAGTTCCAATCTCTCTCCTTGTCGATCTATATTGCTTCATTGCTCCATGATGTTAGACTCATTTGTTCTCTCCAGTATAATTGTTTTTTTTTTTCTTCTTCTGAATCGTCATTAGAGAGTGCAGATAGTCGGAGTTCGTAAAATTCATGGTTAAACAGAGATTTGACATTTCTATTTGTTGTTCAGTGAAATTAGAAAAAAGATTCCATTTAGTAGTTCAGTGGAAATACGAAAAGCTCTAGGCATATGATTAATGTTTGGATAACTGAAGTTGGTTATATATTCTTTAGATTTGGAGAAAGTGTTTAGCTTTCTAATTGTGGATATGTTTCTGAGCTGGTCAATGGGTCACTTTGCACTTATAGTCGGATTTGGTTAGGTTAATTGTGGATGTGAAGATATCGAATCGAAACTGTTGTACATTCTATAAATGCTCTCAAAGAGGTAGTTCTGACATAAAGCTGCTAATATTTGCTCGCCAGTAATAGAATTTATTCTCGAGTTCAGAATAAGAAAAATAAGCATGTGAGGATATTCTTTTGATTTGTACGCATTCTCTGTGAATTGTCTATAGGAGGAGGGCTCGGGTTGATGATGGGTTTGTTCTTGGGAGCACTTGATAATCCTATAATGCATGATACGATGACTGCTAGGCAGCAGTTTGTGTTCACAGCAAAACAAATGGGGCAAAGGAGTTGGAATTCTTGCAAGACATTTGCGGTTATGGGTTTGGTTTTCTCAGCAGCTGAATGCATTGTCGAGAAGGTAAAATATTATTGACCCACACAACACAGACGAGATTCTATCATAACTTCAGAACCTTAATTGTCAACTTTTTTCCGATTTACCTCTCTGAAAAAGGCAAGAGCAAAGCATGATACAACAAACACCGCTGTTGCTGGATGTGTGACCGGTGGTGCTATGTCTGCCCGAGGTAATATCTATCGTTTACTTTGTGTAGACTTTAAATGTAAAGAGGTTTTGCAATGGCCTGATTCTTAAACTGAAGTCTAGTAGCTGCTTTTGTTTCTTTGAAAATTACTTCTTCATTCGATTTTTTCTCATCCCAAGAGATTATTTGGTTGAAGTAATTTAAACCTCTTGGCAATTTGCTTTCATGATACATTGTGTCTCTGGGGATTTTAATGGATTAATTTTGATTTCAGGTGGGCCAAAAGCTGCGTGTATAGGTTGCGCTGGCTTTGCAACTTTCTCTGTACTCATAGAGAAGTTCTTCGATAGGCATACATAAACCAGTAAGGTATCTAACAAACGCCATTGCTGGGAATTTTTAGCTGCTTCCTTTCTGTGATAGTGATACAGTTCATCACCTGAGCACAGGGAGAGAGAAATTAGAGTTGACACTTTTAAAACATAGAAGAAAGTGAGGCTTGTTTTGATTGAACATTGTTCAATTATTCTCATTATTTATAATAGATTTCATTACACTCAGGCTCCGATATTAGAGTGTTCCTCAGAAATTTAGGGCTTGTCCTTGCACAAAGTTCCAATTTTCGGAGTTTGAAAGTCTCTTGTTGTCCTGTATGTACAAAATTGCCGTATTAATCTGGTGTTCACTCTTTTTTAAATCATATTTTTGGCAGACCTTAAGACTGAAATTGATGAAGCAATACTTAAGCTAAAAACAGAGTTACAGTTTGGTTGCTAAACAAATACACTTGTTTATGAAGAAAAAAGGAACTGTCTTTTTAATGTGAGACAGTGGAAGAAACGTCATTACAAGTAAAAGACTTATCCGTTTGGATTTGGATTTGGATTTAATTCGTCAGAGTGTTGTTCCCCGAGTCTCCAAACAATGGCGAAACACTGTTCTCGGATCATCAAAATCAATACTAATACAAGGGGGCATTGTGCTTTCGCTACGAGCATACACGTGCTCTTCTCCGGCTTTTCTCTTCTCCTGAAGTTACCAACGACAATGACGATGTCACTTCTCTTTCTCATAAGCATCTCTTGTATGGCCTGAACCCATTTGGGAGATAACAGGATTCTTGTTTTTCTAACGAGGTTAACCGTTTCCATGTTGAATTTACCGGCTCTGCGATCTTCTCCAAGTTCTCTGAAATTTCTTTGACCGAGCCAAACACATTAGAACCAGTACAAGACAAGACGTTTCCCATATCCCAAGAGATAAATCAGTGTCTACGTGCCTAGAATCAATGTGGTAGATTTCTTTATCCCTGAGTAGTGATTCTCTGGACCCGTTTTGTCCGCCATTGATTTAAGATCATCATCATAATCTCTGTAAGAGGATGGTTTGTCAGATTCCGCCACAAGTACAATCTTCCCGAAAAGCGTAATGCTTGAGATTGGTGATGAACCAATGGCAGCATCCTTTTTGCAGTATTCGTTGGATGTTGCGTAGTCATTCTTTTTATCAATGGATGATAGGACGTCACTGGTACAAGAGTTAGGCGAGGAGCATCTATTGATTTGATCCTCTGAAGCAAATACTGATAGGACTGAGGTTGGAGATTTTGTTCCTCTCTCCATAGCTGACAAATTTGAGGAAGGAGACTGACGATATGGAACAGGCGATTTCCGAGGATAAGGACGTGCCGGTTTTCTCTTTGGACGAGGAGGCGGGATCACAACAGCTTTAACCGAGACATTGCTAATATTGTCAGCTACCCTAGCCACCTGCAATGGATCAGACAAAAAAATGTCAGATTACAAACTAACGATATCACTAATACTAATGTTTTAGAGCATCTAACGACACAAGACCTTAGAGAAAAACTTCTGAGCGTGGCTTCGTATCTGAACAGCGGTTTTTGTACCTATATATTCTGCAGAGAAATCAAGACTCAAGTTCTTCAGAAGAAGAGGAGCTAGCTAAAAAGCTGTTTTGTATGAAAGCAAACTCAAGCTTCAATCCATGAATTTGATTGATACCTTCGATTTGACGCCAAGCACGACCATAAAGCTTTATAGCTTCAAGGAATTTATCATGCTCTGCCTCACTCCACTTTTCTCTCTGCTTAGTTACTGTGTACGGCTTCCTAACCTTCAAGAACAATGCCCATAGAGGTCAGACAAATATGAAAAAACCTTCTCACACGATGAAATTAGTCTTCTCAGTTGTTAACAAAACATATACCTTAACAGCGTTTTCAATCCAATTACTGCTGGTTTCTGGATTTGTTCCTTCATTTGAATTGCAACTTCCATTTTCTACATTGCTGCTTAGTTGCTCACTTCGATCCTAGAGTAAAAAAACCAATGAATTAAACGGCTTGTAAAGCAACAATAAAACCATCAATTCGCATTTTTTTTCTTCAAGTTCTTCCAAAAAAGATATTACTTTCAAATACAATCTACTTCTTCGAAATTCGATAAGCTTCACTACCTACTCTTAATTCATCAATCTGATTTCCAAAGAAGAAGTTAATTTAATTACCGGAGCAGCCATGTAACAGTATCTGATAAGCTAACTTGCTGCAGCGACAATTCCAACCTGAAAACGAACAAGCAAAGCATAAACTAAGTAAATCCACATATCAGATTTGTAGTCCCATACACAATCAGATCAGGGAAAAGAAAAAGAAACCTCAATCGGAATAAGTATCTGGTGGCCGAGGATTTCTGAACAGTGAATAGATAAAGTGAGAAAATTCTGCTTTTTTCCCCGGGAAATCAAATTCCCGGAAACAGGAAGATATTTCCCGAGTAAATAACCAAAAATTGAAATGTGAGAAGAAGAGATAGGAAGACAGTGAAGAGGAGGAGGTGGCCATTTTTAATTTTTAAATAGCCGAGATTTGCCACGTCAGATCCTAATATCTTATATATATTTAAATGTCACGGAAATTTCGAGAAGGCGACAGATATCTTGTGGCTGAGAACAAACCTAACCTAACCCTCACTCTCGCTTCTTAGCGGTGTACACCACGCGCTTCGTTCGTGAGAATCTGATCTGTTTCTCAATCCAAAAACCAAAAGATTCTGTGGATAAAGTGGGGCGACGTTAGAATTTATGAAAAAAAAGATATTGAGAGTTTTGTAAAAATTATTGGGAAGATATTATTATTTTGTTTTTTTTCATCTCCGTCTCCCACATGTTTTCGTGATATTTACTCTTTGGCCGAAAACAAATTTTATTGTTCAATTTTAACCTTGGATTTATAACTATCCTGAAACCTGAATTAATTTTCTTCAGGTAATTTTTTCCCTCATTTATAGTACCTTCTAAAAATATATGAATAAAATATCTCGAGCAAATGATTATTCATTAGATAATTTACTACGTTGAAAGATTAATTTTAATTCGATTAAACGAACAATATGAATGACAATTAAAAAGTTCACGCAAAATTATAAAATAAAAGGTTGGGATAATGGGCAAATCAGTCACATCAAATGGCGTCGGATGTGACAACGATATCTATTAATCACAGAGACTATAGAAGCCACAAATTTTAATACGGCCAGATCAGCCCATTCCTCTCTTTTACCTTTTTTTTTTTTATTTTTGTTTCGTTTTTTTCTTATATTTATTCTTAAAGAAATGGAGATGATCCCTCTAAGATATTTTTTTCCTCAATTTTTAAGATATACAGATTTCAGGTCCTCTTCTATGTTACGCAAGAAACTATGACCACATCTACACCTAACCTACACCTACACTTCATATTTTCTATCTCACATTTGTCTACAAGGAATTAAGGTTCGAGCTCTCATGATTCAACATTCATGGCAAGTTTGAAAAGAAAATTTATCAAAATGATATCTCTCATTTTCATAAATATCGAAACCCAGTACAAGATCTGTTCTCAGTCTAATCCAGTCCAAGTCTTAATACTAACTCTGTACAATCTCTCCTAAAGGTTAATAAACCATACAAGTACTCACAGCTTACAAAATATAGTCTCTGCTGGTGGCAAGCGCCTGGTTTGTTGCGAGGACTTGAGTTTCAAACTGGTGTTTTTGGCAGCACAAATGACTTCAATAGACTTGTTCAGTCGCTAACCATTGGTGAACTTCTGTATCACTGTCTCTGGTGTGAACTGCCATCAGAGGAACCAAGTCTTCATTGGACCCATCCGTTTTATAACTCTATCCTATCACAACATTCTGTTTTTTATCAGATTCAAACAAAGATTTTTCAGAAAACTAAAAAGGCAAACGATTGATGATATCTCCGGTAGACAAAAGTGGAAACTTACAGTGAAACTCTGTGCTATTCCATGCTTGATACTCAATCTTTGGTTGGTTCTTCGTCATTCGTCTTGGAAAATAATGCAAACATGGCAGTATCAAATACAACAACAAGATAAAGAGCACAAGAAGCAGTAAAATGTTTATATTTGATCAGCAATTTTGTCATAAATGCGAGTGGTGCAGAGAAAGGACCAAACCTCCAACACAGATTTAGCTTCAGAATCGAATGTTTTGCAAAGTATCTCATACTTCGCCAAGATAGTCTGCAAAAGAAAGAAAAATCCTTAAAATCCTTTTGATGAATGCCTAATACAGAGATAATGAAAAACAGGACTACTGGTTTCGTACGGGAATATTAGCTTTCGATGGTGAAATGCTTGATATTCTGTACCTGTATAAAAAATGAATGAGATTTCAGATGTTTGGAAGAGCCCAGTTCAGTAAAGACTACACTACAGAAAGAAAAAATTACTGACTATAAGCAAGAAATTGAAATATTAGGAAACCATCAACACTTCCAAAAGGTTACCTCTTACCCTAGCTTGCTCATGTAGAAAGTCATTGCCAATGCGTTAGATGTTTGAACAGTTAGCACGATAGCACTCATCCGATTCTGAGAAGAAGAAAAAAGAAAAAACATAACCATATTATCATCAAGCTATGAATCTGAAAGTAGAAGAAAGTGACATCAATATAGAAAAAACGGAATTTGAGAGACCCATTATGGAATCAACCTTAGAAGCAATGAGCTCCATCAACTGCATTAAAAATTCTCCCAGTCCTTTTCCTTGAAACCGGGATTCCAGCTGTATCTCATAAACATAAAGGACAGGTATCTCTTCCTCTAAAGTAAACCGGTAATGCACAAATCCAGCTATCAGATTACACCCTTCCGTGCAAATTCTTCGAGTAGACGTCTCATAGGCTTTACCACAACGCACAAATATATAATGCGCGTCTGCGGAAGACATCTCCTTACGCTTTGCCTTTGCTTGTATTGGCCAATCAGACCCGTAGAACCCTTCCATGTTCGTCTGTACATTTTAGAAACATCATGTATAATAGATTCAGACGAAATTCCTGAACAGCATGCTCAGACAAAATTTTAATGCTACTTAAGTTTCCTTTTTTACCCTCAAGAGCTTTCGGATGTGTTGCTTCAGAGGCGAGGAGAGTCTATCTCCACGGCCAGATTCCAGGTACACAGATAAGTCTACAAGACGTAAGAACCACACAAACACAGAGTTAGCTCAGCATGAAGGCTCTTTCTGTGAACTTAACACGAAGCAGCTAAGCCCTGGAAACCAACTTTTCCACAAACATGATCACTGATGATAGATTACCAAATTTTGCATGAGCAAGGGATTCACAGATTATTTGAATCCATATAATTATTCCAAGCCGATTTATACAAGGTATGCTAAAAAGCATGAATTCGAACTTAAAATGCATCTGTTTCATATCATGTTGTGTTATTATTAACAACAATTGTAAAACACAAGTGGTTTATCTTAGACTATCAACGTGCATCAAATCAAACCTTATTCGTGAATGATAATCAATACATAAAACCCAATTTGTCACTAACTGGCGAAATTCTAATAAAGCAGAAGAAAGACTTACCATTTTTTCTATAACGGCGGAAGGAATCAAAGGGAGAAAGAGGATCGACAAGGGAAGAAGCTCTTTTTATAAGGTCATGAATCGCCTTTTTCTTCTCCAATATCTGCACAACAAGTTTTGAATGTCCGAATTCGAACAAAATTAAAATCGAAATTTCGAATGCTGTACACAAAATTTCCGGAATTTTCACCTTTCGCCGTTTCTTCGAATCCATGGTTCACCACACCGGTGATCTCTCTCTCTCTCTCCGTCTCTCTGAAAGTGATTCGGTAGGAGCCGGATCCATCAAACGGGTTTGAACCCGAATCAGATCCGACAATAAGTTGAAGTCAGCCTAAAGATTAAATTCGTTTAAATTGGATAGAGAAAGCCCAGTTTTCTCTGTGAGCTTACTACAAGGCCCTTTTGTTTTGTTCGCTCAAGTCAGCGGTAACTTTTTCTTGAAAAAAATTGTCAAAGCTTTGCCAAACAAATTCTTCAACTCACTGCATGTGTAAATACTAAATAGTGTAAAAAAGCGTTTGATCAAAATTGTATTTTAATTGATTTCAATTTGGTATTTGGTCATAGATTCTTGTAAATATCAACGCAAAGACAATGCGTGAATATTAAACTATGTTTGCAGTTTCTCCAGCGTAGAAGATGATTTTAGGTCTCAGGAGCTTTTCTCTTCATATTAGAGACAGTTGAAGCATCATCAAGTTTAGACTGACCAAAAATAGACCTGCAAAGTCCAAAGGTTTTTGGAAATTAGAACCAAACAGCTTGATAGCTTATTATATTGAGAAAGAACGAGACGGGTCATATCTCTTACCCGCACGTTGAACATTTCTTGTGATGCTCACAGAAAATGGACAGACACACTGAACAGATGTAGCCCATATCGATAGTCTTCTTGTGGCAAAAACACCTGCAAGTTTTGTACAAACCATCTCTTATATATAATATGCCGCGGAGACCCGAGTCATTGAAGAGTCTTTGATTTGATCACTTACGATGCGCGAAAATCAACGCCTACGGGTTTAGGAAGTTGTACAAAACCGCGGGAGTGCAAATCAGTTGCAAAGATCGTCTTTTTGTGTCAAAGCAAAACAAACCAGAGTTAGCACGCATTGAATGTGCTTCAATGTAACGAGTCACATAGATCTAAGCAATGCATGTGTAATGGTTTGTGTTTGGACTTTGGACTGAGAGCGTACCGTTAGATACTGAAACAGTCCATCCAACTGTTTAGGTGTATGATGCACGCCACCAGTTATATAAGATGCCTACATATATGCCAGGTGATGAAAAACTAATGCATAGGTTGATCTTGAGGAGTTGAAATTTTGAGAAGCATGTCGTTGCATGGACCGAATAAAGGAGAATGGATATTACCTGCTGTAAAAATGCTGAGTTCTGGGTACCTATGTAACAGGAATCAATGGGAACCTAAAGAAGCAATTGATGAAGTGGCTTTGAGTACAGATTTTTGGAATTCTGAGAACGTCAAGAAACCCAAGAACCAATCAAAATGAAAAGTACCATCAAGCGTTGGGCAGAGAAGATGGAGTTCATAACAGCTACATATCTGAAAAAATATACAAAACCCTTCATGACTCTAGACAAACAGGAGAAGATATTGCAAGTAGAAAAAGGAGAACAGAAGAGCATACTGTTCCGGGCCATCTGGGGAACCTTGCAAGCATAAAATCTGTAATTCATATATATGTCAATAGCACAATCAGTTATATTTTATGAGGTTATGCAGCAGAACAAATAAATCATAGCAGAGACAAATCAATATTATGAAAATAATACTTTAAGCTAAAAATTCCTACAAAGCAATCAAGATGAGAAATATTATTCAAGACAGTTGATTGATACGTATGACATACTGAACACGCACCCGAGGCTGGGGATGAAGATGTCCAGAACGGAAAGTCCTCTGTATATCTAGCCAGAAAATCAGGCAAAACAAAAAGTGAAGTACATACATATATTACCAAATGACATAGATGGCCCTAGACATGCTACAGGTTTAGCCGAGAACACACATATCGACCTAAAAACGCTATCGCTCTTCCTAAGCTTAAAGATTACTAGCAGATGTTATGTAGCCTTATCAGGCTTTACTTGCAAAAAACCACGCAAAGAAGAGTGATCAAATGCTAAATGCTTTCTTTCATGAGGATACAGCAAAGAGCCATGGAGAGTGATCCCGACAAGAGAGAGGAAGCTATTCTATCCTCATGCTCCTCCTCCTTGCTGAGCTCCTCGTCTTTGGCAGCAAAATCTTCCAATTTCTCCAGCAAAGAACCAAAAAGGGCAGGCATTCCAGTTCCACTGCTCTCGAAATAATTCCCATTCGATGTAAGAGACGAATCATAAATGTAATCACAGGAACTGTATCCAGTAGCTATAACTACAACTTGGTTCAACTGATTTAAGCCCAAAACCGCGTTGAGAAAAGCAAGCACCTACATAACAGCAATCACCAGGTTTCTTGAATACAAACGAAGCATTAACAAACAATTAATTCCCCAGAAAACGCTTACTTACATGAGAGAGGAACTGAGAGAACTTAATCGATGTAGTGCTCCAGAAAAAGGGATTCGTGTCAAGCAACAAAACTAGAAGACTAACATCGTCTACGACCAAACAATCACAAGCAACCAGACCCGTTTTCAGTCTAATATGCTTAATACGAACGCAGCTTCAACGATTGACATATGTTAGGGTTTCTAAGTAAAGAGGAATTTAAGACCTGAATACAGCTTCGAAGCAACGGAGGCCATAGTTTCACGGAATCCAAGTCAGTGTCGGGAAATCGTCTTGTTCTTCTCCGATATTGTAAAACTAGGGGCAGATCCAGAAAATAATTTTATATATGGGGCACATTATATGTAGTCAAAATATTACAATTATAAAAAGAATCTTATTATATATAAAAAAAAACGGGTTCCGTCTATTTAGCATTGCTAGATGTCGGCTTGGGATTTAATTGTATGATCAGACAAAATAAACTTGGATTGTTCAAACTAATCTGATGATATTATTCTTCAATCTTTTAAGATACATTCTATAATCGTGTGATTATCTCGATTTATATTAACAAAAAACGGTTAAGGTGATCACTAAATGTAGTTACAAAATCGTATAATTAATTCTTACAATAAAACTGCTACATTTGGTTTGAGCGATTTAAACCCGCCGGTTTAGCCAATCCAATATGACTCCAGCGATAATTTCCCGTTCCGGTTCAAAGAGCAAATCATGCAACAACCCATCGAACAGTTTGATCGACTTGTCGGACGAGGAAGCCTCGTTGTAAAGCTTCTGAGTACCTTTAGGATCAGTAACTGTATCAGCTGTGCCGTGCAACACAAGAAACGGGACCTTGATTCTGTTCAGATTCTGCAGCAGATGAGAAGCAAGTCTAAGGATCTCGTTACCGGTTCTTGCTCGGATAAACCCGGTGTAGACTAACGGGTCAGAGTATTTAGCCACGACAGCTTCCGGGTCACGAGAAACCGGCATTACTTTCTTTTTTGCAGCACTTAACTGATATCTCGGAATGAGGAACGCTAGGACCGGTGCAATCACCTGTTGAAAAAGCTCCATTGTTTCAAGGCAAAAGCCAAAATATCTTTGTGAAAATTGTTCAGATTCTTGAGGTTTTTCAGGCTTGACTTACACCAAAAATAGGATGAGATGGTTGGACTCCAACTGCGGGTGAAGTTAACACAATCCCTGAAACTCGAGCTTCGATCTTTGGATCTAGCATAGCCTGCAAAAATAGTTTATATAGTCAACTTACGGTTTCAAGAGGAATGATATGAACATGTTAAAAGATCTTTTAACCTTTAAGATGATGGCTCCTCCTGTTGAGTGGCCAATGCAGAAACAGGGCAATCCCGGGTTTTCTGCTATTACCTTCTCAAGAAACAATTTCTGCAAATATTTTTAATTTCAGAGGTAATGTACTGGTTCAAGCGATTGACGAGTCTTGGAAACTTAAAAAGAGACTCTACCAAATCAGCAACAGCATAATTAAGAGAAGGAACGTAAGCATGAAGTCCATCGCTTCCACCATGACCTGTTCGACCAAGATGAATCTTTTATTGAGTAACGAAATAGGGAGAATTTCTTCACTGGTAAATGCTTAACACGAGCATAACTTCGAATTGGTAAAGTGGTTTTACCGATCCAATCTAGTCCATAGACCTTGAATCCATTAACATTTAGCTGCTTTGCAAAATCACTATACCTGCCACTGTTGAGCGTTTGAATAAATTCATGTAAGGCTTCTTATATGGAAGGAGAGATTATGATCAGATCAAAGGCTCCGCAACAAACCTGTGTTCGTTCAGACCATGTAGCAGAACAACAAGGCCCCTACAAGCAAATCTCACAGAAATATATCAGCTTTAGGGCCTAAGAAACGAACCAAAGAAAAAAATAATAGAAGAAGACCATAAAAAAGAGATTAAAGGTACAAAATTTGCAAATTAGGTGAACGGAAAGTTATATTGTCAAAAGATCTCGAAGATCAATGTATAATATACACACTGAAGACTTGGTCAAGAGAAAGCTTTTTAGTGTATATAATACATTGATCTTAGCAGAATCATATTTTAAAGATGATCTCAGCTATTTGTTTGATCTTCTTCACATGAATGTTAACAAATTAGTCTCAAAGCAGCACAGCGTAATGAAGCCAAGAAATGCTACCGATTAAAACAAATCCTGGTAATAACACCTCAATGGATCTGGATATCTTAATAGCCTTTAGCTTGTTTACTTTGGATTCCATGGTGCCTATATTTAGATTTTATGCTTTATGGAAAAATGGGTCACATAAAGTTACATAGTCAAGAGATCTTGAATATCATTGTATAATATTAAACACTGAAGACTTGGTGAAGAGAAAACTTTCTAGTGAATCAAGCTAAATGGTATACATTGATCTTCAAGATGATCTCTTAACTAGTTAGCAGAATAATCTTTTAAAGATTATCTCAGCTATCTGTTTGATCTTCTTCACATGAATGTTAACAACTAGTCTCAAACAAGCACAGCATGAATCATGCTGCATGATGAAGGAAATTAATGAAATCTAAATAAGGCACCATGGAATCCAAGGTAACAAGGTAAAGGCCAAGGTAACAGTTAGGACCAGCTGAGAAAAAGACATAAGAATCCAAGAAACGCCCAAGAAAACGACATGTTTCCTATCGTAATTAAGCTGAAATTCTCGAGAGCCACAAGTCTCGAGACAGAGAGGGACCTCCTCTTGCTGATTTTCTCAACATACAAGATATTTATTTAATTCTTCATCCACTAAGTTTCCATAGAAACAATCAAATCATCAATGACAGACACAACAACCAAGAAAGAAACGAAGTTAGTAGGAGAAGAATTGACCTGTTCTTAACGGAGCCAACAGGTGTCCATGACTGAGTGAACAACGTGTCTCCTCTCTTTGTCGTGAAGAGAGAGAAATCTCTGACGTAGATTCCATCGCCACCGTCATCCTCCAAAACCCGCCTCATTGCCAAACCCCGTCTAACGGCCACTTCTTCATCAACCACCGTCGTCGGAGAAGGGGAAACGCCGCAGCCGATGTTCCTCTTCCTCGGTGATGGTTTTGATCTCATTGGCATCGCGCCCACCGCCATTGATGATCGTCTAATAGCTATGACACAAATCGGAAGATGATTCCGAATCCCATTTACATATCCGAAAGAATTTTTAACGGGTAACCTCGGGATTGAGTTTCCACTTGCTATAACAATCGATCCTCCACTTGAACAGACCATAAACAAAGAAAATCCAAAGACGATTTCTATCGCCTTCTCTGAAATTAGGGGGGGAATGCGAGACTTTGAATGGAGAAAATAAAACCCAAATTTAGGGTTTTTCTCTGATGATGAACAGAAAAAAAGGAAAAAAAAAAGAAAAAGAAACAGAGCTCTATAGAAGAAGAAGTTCCAGGAAAATGGTAAAGCAGAATCGACAAGACAGTGACTGAAGCAATTGGAAAGTGAATAGAAAAACTTTAATTCGAGATGTCAGAAAAAAAAAAAAAACCTTTTTTTTTGTAGCCGAGTATCTGAGATATTTATACGACAGTCCAGCCAAACGCACAAGAAGAGTTTCCAATAAAACGCAGCGCTTCGTTCGACTGCTTTAGGACTTGGGGAGTCAAATGAGAAAATTAGATTTGCCAAGGTATATCCAATGTTTAAAATTGCGCTAGACACTAATCGGACGGTCGAATCAGGCTTAGCACCTAGTAAAAAAATCGGGATTAATCGGGAATTAATTTTAAAGATTTTTTAATTTAATTAATGTTAAATAATAATTATATAATGTTAAATATAAATTATTATATTTTTTTATTAAAATAAATCTACAAAATTTATCATGATTCATAATTTTGTATGTATATTGTACAAATATTCATATTATTATAAAATAGTGCTGTTACAAACTTACAAATTACAATGAAAAGTACTAAATTGAAAAGTACTAACTTTTCCCTCGGTCACGAGACGAAACAAATACAAATGAAAAAAAAAAAACAAAAAAAAACCAAAGTCCCACATCGACAACTCAAGAAGGGAGGATCATAAATTTTGTCTATAAATAATAACACTTGCACATCAGTAGAGCCAGTATGTGGGCTTCTTCAAAGCCCAAATCATGCCAAAGTTTAAAAATTACTCCAAAGTTTGGGCCAAAGTTTTAACAAAAATTGGGCCGATTTTTCAAAAATTTGTCCAATTTTTTTAAAAAGCGTTGAAATCAGGACAAAAATCCGTTGACTGACTAACTTTCCCGCCCAAGCACAAATCGCGGCGGTGGACTGCTGTCTAGGTGGTTAGGCGACCGATTTTTAGAACAGGGGTATACCCAACCAACAATATCCGAAAAACAAAAAAATCTACTCTTTCACCAATAATTTCTCTACAAGTACTCTTTCTAAAATCTAAAACGATTACGGCTCATATTAGGAATCATGGTTTCGAACTCAAAATTAATTGGTAATGAGTGGATTGGCTCATGAACCTTATATACTTGTTAATATATGTCTCAACTTCCAATGTGGAACATTTTTAACTTTCTAAAAGGCCTCTTCGAGATGAGGTTCGAGATGAGGGCGGAACAACGCACAATCATCTCGGAAATACCACAACAAGACGAGCCATTTATACGGGCCACTTAGAATGTGGAAAACTGTTTTTATGGGAAATTGTATGTTGGGCCAACCTTGGGTTCTGATATCATATGAAGAATCATGTGCTTCCAACTCAAAATCAATTGGATATGAGTGAATTGGCTCATGAACCTTTAGGGTTGGGCATTGGGTTAATTGGTTCGGTTCGGTTCGGGTTTTTCGGTTTTAAAATTTTAGGTCCCATTCGGGATTAAATTCTATTTCGGTTCGGTTTGGTTCGGTTTTCGGGTTTTTCGGTTTTCGAGTTTTTCGGGTTTTACAATTAATAACCAAACTAAAATCACTTTAGAGTAATTTTGATTATTTTGGATAGTACGAGTATTTTTAGATAAGATGAAGAGTTTGACCATTGTGAGAAAAATATTTATCCAACAAAATGAACAAAGAAAATTTACCGACAAAGAAGAGACAGAGAGACAATAGGAACAAACCTTAGAATCACGTTACCTGAGCCGAAGTCTCACTCGATGGAATTGATGCCCTGATGTTATGGTTACCGGAAACGAAACGACTTAGAGGAGAAGATTAAGCGATTTGGAACAAAGAGGCAGAGGAGTCGAAACGTCAAAGACTCAAAACTGCTACTAAATACTAATTATAAAAATTACTAAAGACTAAGTCCAAAACCCTATATGGTATTATATGAGTTTGGTTTTAATTCGGTTACCCAATCGGTTAACGGTTAATAAACCGAACCGAGCCGAAAACCGAATAAATTTAGAAATGTGTCCGTTTGGGTTATTCGGGTTATCCGAACCCGAACCAAATAACGTTATTCGGTTTGGCTCGGTTCGGTTTGGTAAATATGCCCATCCAAGTTATATACTTGTTAAGAAATGTCTCAACTTTCAATGTGAAACATTTTAACATTCTAATATTTCAATTATTTTTAAACGCAATTTCACGTTTGCGATCATATTTACATCGAAAACAAAAAAAAAATCAAAGTTTTAAATATGAACTGAATTAATAGGATTGCTTTTAGTAAGATTTTATCACTTTGTTGTGGCCAGGGGCGGATCCAGGAATTTATTTAGTATGGGGCACAATTTTTTTTATTATAGTTAATAAAATAATTTATCAAAGAAAATATAGTCTTAATTAAAAAAATTGTTTATGACCAACACAAAGAAACATAAAAAAAATCTTATGTGATAAAAAAAAAAAAAACCTACAAAGTTATTCTACGATCTTCCATATCTTGGAACCTTTTTATCACTACCTCATTTGTCACATTATCAAAATGCTCATTTTCAATAAGACAAACTAGACAATCGTTTAAAAATTGGTCATTCATTCGGTTGTGTAAGGTAGTCTTCACAATCTCCATCGCAGAGAAGCATCTCTCGACTGTAGCAGTGGCTACAGGTAAAGTCAAAGCAAGCTTCAAAAGCCGATAAACTAGAGGATGTGAAAGATGTTTCTTTGTCTCAATCATCACACATGCAAGATCTCCAAGATTTTCCAATTTCACAAATCTTTCATCTTCTCGGATATTGTCAATGTAGATACAAAGCTGATGCTCAAGAGATATCCGCTCCATGGAACTAAAATCTTCTGCAATAAAACTCAGATAATCTCACAAGTTTTGAGTGATCAAACTCATGGAATGAATCAATAGGGCTCAAAGACATAGTGCAACCAAGTAATTCAGTGTTTACCTCATCAAAACGGTCATTGAACTCTTGAATTTGCATATCCAATACAGTGTAAAAGCATTCTACCTAATAATGATGCATGTTTGTTATGCCGCTTCTTTTTCTTGGCTTCTTTGGATCGACAAATTCTTCCTCCATAATGAACAACTCTGTTTTATGATTCTCACAAAAGGATGAAACTTTATTAATCAAAGAATCACAACCATTATCCCTAAGCTTGCACAATTGTTGGATTTCACTAGAGACAGCATTCAATATGTCTTGATCTTTTTTTTGTAGAGCTTTTGATAAATTATTCGTGAGGCCAAGAAGAAGCAACATCAACTGTAAGTAGAACATAAAGTTAAAGGTGTGAAAGTATTTGAGAAGACCATTGGATTGGCGTCTTTTGATACTATCAGTCCCTTCGCTTTCGGCATACTCAAGCACTTTAATGATGGAAGCAAATAAATCAACCAACCGTAATAATGTTTTATAGTGAGAACCCCAACGAGTATTACCAGGTCTTTGAAATGAAATTTCATGATTCGATCCCTTTCCCATCTTAATTTCACCTTTACTGACTCCTTCCTCGATTCTTGTCGGTGGTCTTCTCGAACCATATTTTTCTTTTGCAAGAAGCTACAACCACATTTAACAAGACAACAATAATATCAAAAAAATCTACAACTTCAAAGTTTTTTAGCAACTGCCACGACAACCAACTGAAGTTGATGAGCAAAACAATGAACTTAATAGGCAGAACTATTTTCTCTCAAAATCAGAGATCTCAAACCATTAAACTCACCCTTCATGTTACTTGCTCCATCGTAGCCATGCCCTCTTAACTTTTTCATACTCAACTTATGCTTAGCAAACAATGAATCAACAGCACATTTGAGAGTTGAAGAGGATGTTTCTTGAACATAAATAAGACCAATGAATCTTTCTTTGATTATCCCAGTTTTATCAACAAAGCGAAAAACCACAACCATTTTCTCTTTATCAAAAACATTGGTAGATTCATCCACCAACAAGCAAAACACATCATGATCAAGCTCTTGAATAATAGATGCAGTAACTTTCCCAGCAAAGCAATGCACTTTATCTTTCTGAATTTTGTGAGACACCATTTGATTATTTTTCGGAGCATTCTCCAACACAACCTTACTTACAAGCTCATTTTGCTATGCAGTATATTTTAGATGCTCTGCCAAATTTCCCTATTAGCTGATCCCGCATTTTCATCATGACCACAAAAAGCTAATCCTTGTCGTAGCAAATATATACAACAATCAATTGAAGCATTTAATTTGATCATGTATTCAATTTTGACCGCATCATCATGCTTATAAAAAGCATGAATGATTGATTGACCTTGTGACATCAGATTATCAGCCATCTTCAATGCATTATTGTGAAAACTATTCACCGATCCCACATGTTCTTGTAATCTCTTTGGATTTTTCCAAGTATCAAAGCCTTGTGTCACAAATTCATCACTTCCACTTTTGTTTTCTATGTAATCTCTACTCAAGTAGCAGAACAAACAAAAAGCTTTGTGTTTTTGAGTTTTTTTCACACTATATATCAACTAACGACCATAGACATCAAACTAAGATGGATTTAATCGTCTTAATTTATTCTCTATCGTAGTTTTAGAAAAATCATGACACGAGGTTGGCAATGACCTTTCATCAGATATCTGCGTCTTACCTCATCTCTTTCGTCAGGATGATATTTCAATATTCTTTTTCTATCTGATGGATCTGAAGGTAAATCATCCAAATCATTTTCAGACGTGGTCGATGCAAATTTTCTTTTATAATATTTTTCCATTGATACTTGATTAAAAAAAAACTATATTAGTATGTTTTTTTGTAGATTCGACATAGTATATGTAAGTTAATGAAACATCTCAAAACCAAATTCGACATAGTTTTCTTTTCAAATTCTAAAACCAGTTCGTAACAATTTATTTACTATAACATTCAGAAAAATGTGCAATCAAATATTTACACTAAAAATAACTACTCCAAAAATCTAATAACAAAAATTGAAATAATTGCTAAATTTATTATACAGTAATTTTTATGATCTAGTTACAGAAATAAAAATAAGATCAATCGAAATTGAACAAGAACTTAACATGTAACTTCAATAAATCAATTCAAAAAGTCAACTTACTCTCATTTTTCTGGGAAGAGGAAAAAAAACAAAACATAAGAAGTTTGATTTAGTATGGTGGCTAGGTCGACTTATATTTTTTAGATGAGCCTTAAAATATGGTTTTTTATTTACTTTTTTTTTTTAGTTTCTATTTGTGTGGGCTCTAACAATATATGAGGTTATATTTAAATAATTAACTTTGGCTGGTTAACAAAAAACAAAAAAAGAAGAAAAAATTACCCAAAATAACCCACTTATTTTTTTGAATAGCTAGAATAACTCACTAAATTTATTATTACTCACATAACCTACTAAACACTTAAATAATTCCATAATTCCTAAATTACCTTTTTATAATTATGTTTAAATGTTTAAATTCGTTTTACCATATATAATAATTTTTTTTATTTTTTTTTACAGATAAAAACATAAAATAATATTTAATTATTAGTAACCAAAAAAGGAAATTTGGGAAATCACCATTATTCGTTTACCATTAATCAACCTTTTCTTTTCTTTTCCCTTAATCAACGTTTTGATGATTCCTATTAAAGTATCATTCTTCTTCTTTTTCTTGCTAATTTTTTTTCTTTTCGATTTGGTTTGTTTTAGGCCCATATCTGAATTTCTACCATAAATTCAACTTGTTGGTTTTGATTTCAGTTTTCGTATATCAAAAACAGTTCCAGTTAAAGTATCATTCTTGTTGTTGATGATTTGCACGCTTATATTTTTTGAACAGTCACGATTGAAAATGGGATGATCCTAACATCAGTATTTGATTCTCAATTTCTCATCATTGTATGAATAAGGTAACATTTGCTATTTTAATTTCTACATGGTTTTGTGTAGAATAAATGAAATTTTTGAGAATTGAAATGATTGAAGCACGGAGAAGCAAAAAAAAATGAAATCCGTAGAGTTTGCCGAGAAATAGCAGACTAGCAGATTGAAATTCAAGTATGCCAGAGAAGTTGGAAAACTTCCGTAGAGTCTTCCAAATCTCCGTAGAGTCTGCCAAAAATCTGTAGAGTCTGCCGAAAAAATGACAGACTAGAAAAAAGAAATTCAAGTCTGCCGAAAAATTTGGAAAACTTTCGTTGAGTCTGCCGAAAAAATGGCAGACGAATATATTGAAATTCAAGTCTGCCAGAAAAATTGGAAGACTTTCGTAGAGTCTGCAAAAAAAATGGCAGACTAGCATATTGAAATTCAAGTCTACCATAAAAGTTGGAAGACTTCCGTAGAGTCTGCCAAAAAAATGGCAGACTAGCGGATAGAAATTCAAGTCTGCCAGAAAATTTGGAAGACTTTTGTTGAGTCTGCCAAAAAAATGGCAGACTAATAGATTGAAATTCAAGTCTGCCAGAAAATTTGGAAGACTTTCGTAGAGTCTTCCAAACCTCTGTAGAGTCTGCCAAAAATTCGTAGAGTCTGCCAAAAATTCGTAGAGTCTGCCGAAAAATGGCAGATTAGCAGATATAAATTCAAGTCTGCCAGAAAATTTGGAACACTTTCGTAGAGTCTGCTGAAAAAATGGCATACTAGCTGATTGAAATTCAAGTATGCCAGAAAAGTTGGACGACTTCCGTAGAGTCTTCCAAACCTCCGTAGAGTTTGTCAAAAATCCGTAGAGTCTGCCAAAAAAATGGCAGACTACCAGATAAAAATTCAAGTTTGCCAGAAAATTTGGAAAACTTTCGTAGAGTCTGCCGAAAAAATGGCAGAGTAGCAGATTAAAATTCAAGTCTGCCAAAAAAATTGGAAGACTTCCGTAGAGTCTTCCTAACCTCCGTAGAGTCTGCCAAAAATCCGTATAGTCTATCGAAAAAATGGTAGACTAGCATATTGAAATTGAAGTCTGCTAGAAAATTTGAAAAACTTCCGTAGAATCTTTCAAAACCTTCGTAGAGTCTACCAAAAATCCGTATAATCTGCCGAAAAAATGGCAGATTAGCAGATAGAAATTCAAATCTGCCAGAAAATTTGGAAGACTACCGTAGAGTCTGTCGAAAAAAATGGCATACTAGCATATAGAAATTCACTAAAAATCTTCCATATTTCAGAAGTTTGAGAAATTATATGTATCTACACCGAATCATGATAATTGAGGGTGTGGTTTCCTTCATCTTTCACCATAGCGAATAAGATTTTATAAATCGAATAAATCTACAAAACCAAAATTGGTATTATGATTTTTTGTTTACAAATCAACAAAACGTAATTATCTATAAAATTATAATCAAAACCAAAAAAAAGACAAAAAGACAAAATATCTTATCGATTAAAATTTAGTGATGGTGACGTTGTTAGATTTTGACAAATTGTACTAATGATTTTAATTGTAAATGATTCCTTTTGTTTTAGAAATTTAGTAGTGAATAAAAAGATGAATTGATAGAAAATAATGTGTAGTTGTGAAAATGGTTTTAAAAGTTAGTGTTGACAATAGTTTTAAAAAACCTTTGCTTTTTATTTTTTAAACGTTTTTCTTTTTTAAAACAATTGATTGCTGACATTAATTTTTTTTTAAATAATATCATTTCTTTTTTTTTAACAATTAGTATCATTTGCATTAATTATTAGTTGATTTTTGATTTTAAAATTATTATTCATGTGTGGCAAATAAAGAAAATATATGATATGCATAAGGATAATATTGGAAATACATTTTATAGAAATCTTAGAAAATCTTATTAGATTATTTTAGTTATTTTCAATATTTACAGGTGTAGCAAATCATCCACAAAACAAAAAACAATTAGCATGTGGCACACGATAAATTTTAATTTTAAATCATTAACTTTAGCTACATAAAAAAAAATAAGAATAGAAAATTAGCATGGAGCACGTGCCTTTTAGTCTTGTACATACATCCGCCCTTGGTTGTGGCATATGTTTTATTCATAGATAAGTACACAGAACACATACGTACATGCATTCCGTAAAACAAAAAGTTGCAACAAAAGCTGTAGAGGTCACCAAAGAGCGAGAGAATATATAATTGAGTTTAGAGAAAATAGTCTAGAAACGAGCTAAACAACAGGCACAAGAGGTAGCAACTTTTTCCAAGTTTTGTCCTTGCAATGATGAAGGTTGTAGACATTTAAGACTGCTCTCGGACTTAATATTATGTTTCGGCTGACAAAATACAAGCATGCATAATACTTGATCGGGATCGTTATAGCATTATTGTTGACACTAGTAAAATGGGGATCACGTCATCCACCGAGTCCAATACTCGAAACAACCAAGTCCCGCCGGAGAAACTGGGAGATCCGATGGCTGACTGGCCAGAACCGATGAAAGCTGCTCTAGGACAGGCCACGAGGGAGACCCTACGCCTTGTTCCCGTCGAAACTGGGAGAGTCCTCGAGTGAGACAGAGAGGGAAAAGGAACCTGATGCGTGGTTTTGCGAGTTCATGAGAGGAGGTGCTTGCAAAGAAGCATTTACGGCTCACGAAGATTGCGTGGGGGAAGCTGGAAGCCGTAGCACCAAGTGTAAGGAACTCTATGTGAAGCTGAACAATTGTATGCATTCTCATCATCATTACTATCAACCTTATCTGGCGGTGAAGAAATCTTTTGAAGAAGAGGTCGTGAAGAATCTGCCAGCGCTGCGAGGAAGCAGAGCTGAGGGATGCTTTAAGAGGGTTAAAATTGTTCAGGAACAGTTTCGTTTGTTGGATTCTGATGGTCCAAGTTCCTCCCTAGTTGATCTCTTGTGCGGTTACTCTTTCTTTTCTCTAATAAAGGTCACTACTTTGTTGATGCCCATGATAAATGTTTCAGTGAATAAATGTGTCTTCTTCCTGGTTTGCTTAGCTATTTCCTCACTTGAATGTGATTTGTTGCTTCTGAAACAGAAAAGCTCAGACCTTTATTAAGTGATTGCTTCTAGTTCCTAACGTTTTCTAGTTTGTCTGAAGATCAAGTTGAAAAGTTTACATCTTTCTTCTTTCACTTTGATCGAGCTTCCTAGACACTAGTATTTCCATCCATATATGAAGATAATCAGACGACTCTGATCGTTATAAATGATAAAGAATCACTCCGGATCCAAGAGTACTACAAGCACAAAACAATAATCTGAGGAGACAAGAAGTGAGTGAGAGTCTGTGTCGTGTACTTTACAAATCAAACACACACAAAAAGTTCTTCACAGATGAAGAAGATTAGAGATGTTGTCCCAACCAATGTTCCACTGCCTTTTATCAGAAGGCACAGCGAAATTGAGCTCAAACATCTCTTTAGAGATATTACCACTTTCACAGAACCCAACAAGCTTCGCAACTATCTCTGCACTCTCTTTCACATGCCTTGAGTCGTAAGGATCAGTCCATAGCTTGTTCACAAACTGGAGTTTCCTCTGTTTCCCTTCCAATGGCACATCCCATTTCATATACAACTCCTCTCTCTCCTCAGGTGTCAGTCTTGAGTTAACCCTTCTCGCCAAAAACTCTCTCTCTCTTCTCAATGCTTTTATACTGAAAACGAATCAGACTCATTAATAACTAAAGAAACGTTTATAACACCATTTCCAAGTGACGAATTATTCATTCATTTTCGCCCAAAAAAAGAATTAATTCATTCATTACCTTGATGATAGAGAAACTATGGATTCATCGCCGTTTCGAGCTGGAGTTGCGTTACCTACTTCTGCTAGATGTTGTTCTAACCAAGTTAACCGTCTTAGCTCGACTTCCATGTAGATTTGATCGGCTTGATCACCTTTAAACAGTAGATAGAATTGTGTTCTGTGGATGATGGAGACATGACAGACATGCCACAACTCTATGATTTGTTGTCTTTCCTCTATGAAAGTTATATGCCACGCGACTTGACTCTGCTCTTCATCTTCCTCTATCATCTTCTCCTCGTTCTCTACGCTGTATCCAGCTCCTTCATTTGCTTCCAACTCAAGCACCTGTACAAGTTAAAAAACCGATGAGCTATTTTTGGCAATAAAAGGAGAAAAAGAGGGGTTTATTTTAGTTTTTGTTTTCTTTCTCCAACCTGACAAACGAGAAGTTGTTTCTGGTACTGTAGTTTAGCTACTCGTTCCTTGAGTTCGGTTACGTATGCTCTTATACTTCTCACGTTCTCCTCTGCTGCGTTTTGGAACATTTGCTGCATTTTCTTCATGTTCACTGAACTTGATCGTCTGTAACCTGGAGTGCTTTCTCTTGAAGAGACATCTCCGCTTTCTTCTCCTTTCTGAGGAGTCTCTTTCTCAGACCCCTGTGGTGTCGATGTCCCTCTAGTTGCAGAATTGCTGTTCTCTTGAGGAGCTTTGTTCTCAGCATCACAATCCAGGACTTGCCTAGAAGCTGAAAGGGGAGAGCATGGAGATTTCAAGAAGTTCTGGCGGTTGGAAACGCTGCTTGGTGTCAGAGGAAGAAGCTTCTTCTTCTTTGATTGATGATGATGATGATGATTCTTTGTCTTTGGGGTTTCATCTCCAGCATTGATGTTGCTTGGAAGAGACATCACCAACTTATCTATTGACTTCTGAACACTCTCAAGTTGCTCCTCTAGATTTGCAATGGTGCTTCCCTGTGAATGGAGCCTTGTTATCTCTTCCTTGAGATTGGCGCTTACACTCTTGTTAGGAGCTATGACATCTCCAACATCTTTAAGCACTGTGGATGATTTAACAGTACGCATCTCCCTTATCTCTGCTTGAAGCTTGGCGATTGTCTGAGCTGCATCTTGGTTCCCTAGTCTATGGCAAGCTACTTCCTTCTGTAGCACTTCCAGAGCTTTTGTTGCTTCCTCCCCTAACTGTTCTTGAAGGTGTTCAAGTTTTCGGATCTCATTCATCAATGTGAAAGGAGCTGTTGATGATTGGCGTATCATAGACTGGCGTATTGTAGTCTTTCTTGCTCTCTCATTCCGGTTTAGCGTTTTGTTCTCTGTGCTGGGAGTCAAGGCAACAGAATAGGAAAGACATTTTCTGACTGGTGGGTCTGGAGATTCAAAAGGATTTAAGCCCTGAGATACAAACAAAAGGATAAAGTTTTCAGCCAAAGCTTGTCAACATTTATAGAAACAGGAGAGATAGGAAGAGGTAGACTTAGGGACCTTTTGTTGTTGATCCCCTTGAAGTTTTTGACGCAACTCCTCAAGTTGGATTTGTGCATCATCTCTTTGTCTCCTAAGTTCTTCAATTTCCATTTCCATCTAAAAATGTCACAAAACCGCCATAAACTAAGCAACAAAGCTTGGGTTCATTCTATAAACTTTTGGTGTTTGGACAAATATAAAATGCACAGAAACCTGTTGGATCTTAAAATCCTTTTCTCTTGATGGATCTGGGGTGCGACGCTCCGCCTCCAATCTAGCCACTTCTTTCTGCAGGTGTTTCACTAGTTGCTTATCAGAGACAACCTGTAGATAACACAGACAAAACCAGAGAGTAAATTTTTTGTTTTCTTTCATCCAAAAAAGGCATTAGGAACCAGGAGCATGGATCATTACCATGTTCACTTGAGCATTGTTTGTAACTTCCTTCGCTCGGTTGGCGAAGTAAAGAGTATTTCTTGATTGTTCAACATGAGTCAAAGCTGGACTCAATGTACATATAATGGCTGTTCGAGCATTTCCACCGAGTGAATGCTGTAATATCCGAGTAAGCTTGGAGTCTCTATAAGGTATGTGGCCGCTTTTTTTCCCCACACTATGAAGAGTTCACAAATTCAGATGAAATCAATTTATTACTTAAAAAGAGGTTGTGATTTCAGTGTCACTAACATATATGTAAGAATATTACCTTAGTTTCCTTATAACAGTTGTAAGTGTCATTAGACTTAGATTGATATGGCAACCTTCCCTGAGTCTTGTTCCATCTGCCTGCGATTGTGACGCTCTTTCACTTCCTGCTAAGTCCACAAAGTTCTGCAACGTATTCACGTGCACACACATTAAGCATTATGCAATAAAAGGTGATGATTATCAAAACACAGAGAGGGATCTATTTTTACCAGACTAGCCATGTATGACCTCACACAATCTGAATTTTCGCGGTGTGTACTTTGTATCGTCTGTTTTGCCATCAAGAATTTGTTATTAGCATTTTGCAGGGTATAAGGATATTTTTTTCAGGGAAATTTTGAATCAAGAACATTACCAGTCTGATTATTTGGTGTGACCGCGAGCTGGTATCATTCAAAGCAGTTTCTCCAACTTGCCTTTGAGCTAACACAACGGTGGCATTAAAAAAGACAGTGAAGGCCAGCAGTCAGAAATGCTGAACATGAATAAACTAGGAGAATACAATTACAAGAACCCAAAGAGGATGCAACAAATTCTAGTTACCTTCACAAATGCTAATCAGATGCCGCAAGTGTTGATCGTTATTAGCTGTTTCTTCTACCAGTTTTTCAACCACAGTCCCTTTCTGAAAAGGCAGGATAATTAGGTTATCAGATCAATGGAAGTGTACATTCAATCAAGGTCATAACATCAACAAGAAAACGACAGTTTTAGATGTAAATAAGTGGATACCTCTGGGTCATCGAGAAGTTTAAGGGCACGCCCGGAATCTGAATTCAGCAGATCCCTAACATTTTCATTATATATTTCTAGCCCAGAAATCTTGATAGTAAAATCTCTTTCAGGGGTCTGGAAACAGCATAGGAAGATATTGGTCAGAAGAACTGCATTGACATCTAAACATTGATTTGAAAGCAATGCTTACCTTAATTATGTGATTGTAAATATCATTGACGGCTTTCTCTGTTACTCCTCTCATGGTGTACGTCTTTCCACTGCTCGTTTGTCCATAGGCAAATATTGTTGCTGAAACATTAAAAAAATATTAGTCATCTATCATCAATCCAAGTAAAAGCCAAGAAAAACAGAAATTAGAGTTAGACATCTATGATCAATCCAACTACCGTTTATGCCCATCAGAGCAGACAATGCAACATTCTTAACACCATCTTCATACACATTTTCTGTTAAACTCTCTGGTCCAAAAACTTTATCTGAAACAAAAGGGGTGCATTAGGCATTAGATTCCTCAGGAAATAAGAGTTAGAAACAGAACAAAAAGGCAGAAATCAACTTAATTTACCGAATGTAAATGAGGACTGAGGATGCAAACGTTCTTGAGCTTGTGGTTTAGACACAATGGTGTGATCATCTACGCATTCCCAAGCTACTTGGTCTTTAGCTAACTGTTCCTTCTTGTTCAGTGGTCTTAATCTCACAGTAACAACGATCTTCTCCTCCCTCGATCTTGAGCTTCCACCTGGTGTTACAGCTTGCGTTCTGTCCATCTTTGAAACTGGAGTTCCAGGAGTTCTCATTCTAGTCTCCCTACAAATGTTTCCCAATTTGTTCATCAGATCTGACACATCATCTGAATTCCAGCTTTAAATTTTCCAAAAATCCAGGGATTAAATTTAAAATTTTCTGCAGAAATATTACTCAGATCTATGAAAAACTCATGCAAGGCAACATCAACTAAGGAATTTCTAACGCATTTCAATTTGAGCCAACCCTAATCCATAAAAGGTAATCTTAGGGATGCTCATAAAAGGAAGATTTAGCTTCTTCGGATTTTTTTTCATCCAATCCCGAAGATGAAACCCGAAACTTCCCAAAAACACTTCACTTCACTAAACAGATATAAAGAAAAATTAATTAAGAGATCAAACACTTACAGAGAAAATTGAGCCCAAGAGATTTAGTGTCGGGTCAAAGAGAGAGATCCAGGCGGATAGGAATATAGAATCGTCTCAGATGGACGATAGCAACAATATGAAAGAATAAAAGAATGTGAGCAAAAGAGAGATAGTGAGAGTGGTTAATTTCTAGTATCGTGGTGGAGATGAAGAAGAAGACGAACGGATTTTGGGCTTCTTTTGTCTTTACGGAAGTGCGTGCAGAGAGAGATTTTGAATCTGAGGAACCCCCAACGGCTAGTCCCTTCCACGTTTCTTTTGAGGGGCTTTCTTTTTTGTCCAATTTCAAAAGCTACCCTCACATTTTTAATTTCTACTTTATGTCACCTTAAATTAATGGGATCTCTAATGGATTTTTTTTTTTTTGGGCAAAATTATTGTCCAGATCTATATTTGGTCAATGGTTTTTTATTTGGTCAACCTGTGTAGATTATTATTCTGTCTTACTTAGTTACTTGTTTTTTTTTTTTGGGGGGTCAGATATTACTTAATTTTGTTTACTATTCTAGTGAATTTAGATTACATTGGGCTTTCGTTTCAACCTTTTCTTTTGCTTTTTGATTTTGATGTCCACGATGATATTTGTCGTCTTGTGAATTATTTGGCTTCTAACAAAACGGCCATCTATTTATTATCTACGCTTTAAATTTTTAATTTATTTCCAGATCGAGCGGGAAGTAGCTATTACTATCCAACTTAGAGCATCATTATCAGTGATTATTATGAGTAAAGATATTGAATTATTATAGGTTAAATCTATTTAAATAAATAAAAATGAATTTAAAACCATATTATCGTATCTAAAATTGGACTCTATATTATCAGTAAATATACTGATTTTGCTTGCTCCTGATTGGTCGAAATAAATAAAGAAAGGAAAAAAATAATCTGAACCGACGCGTTTTGTTTCATTGTTCTCTCTCTCGACATCTCCTCATCTCTCTCTCTCGAGATCTCTTTGATCTGCTGTAAAAAAAATCAATCGATCTTTGTCTCTGTCGATCTCTCTCTCGATCTCGCTCTCTCTCGATGTCGTTCTCTCTCGATCTCTCTCTCTCTCTCGATCTCTCTCTCTCTCAATCCGAAAGCAAGAATCAGTTTCCCGAAAATTTGCACCTTCTTTGTTGAATTGCGAGCTTGCGAAGGAATCAGTAGAGAGAAAAAATGGTAAATTTGTTTACTTTCTTCGTCTTTTTCGAATTTGAGTGTTGAGATTCTTTGTGTGCGTTTAAGCTAGCTGAGAACAATGGATCTGATAAAGAAGATGTTTTTCTTAAATTAGATGCTTGTTCTGATTGGTCTCTTGATGTATTATTTGTTTTGTTGCAGAAGAAACTTGCAGAGTATAGTTTGATTTCCAAATCGTGATGTGTGCTCCGAAGCAGAAATGGACTCTAGAAGAAGAATCAGCTTTAAAATCTGGTGTTGTTAAATAATCCAACTACGAAGCAAGGTAAATAATCCTCCTGAATCTTTCTTATATCAATGATCACTGGTTTGTGTTTGTGTTCATATGTTTTACAATGCTGAACTTGGTTAGGTGTAGAACTGATAAATGCATAAGTTTACAGCCTTTTAACTGATAAATGGTTAGGTGTAGAACTTGGTTAGGTTTAGGTTAGGTTACTGTCTCTGTGATCAATGCTCTGTATTGTTAGATTAGACATATACGTGTATTCATTGATTGCTAAAAAACTAATACAAACTTGTTAGCTGTTGATTAGGACTGCCCTGTGTGTAGCTGGTATATTGAATGCTTACTTTTTATTGTCTTTGTGATCAATGCTTGCTAGTGTTAGCTTAGACAGAGAGTTGTTGGTCATTCATTGCTAAAACACAACGCAGAATTTGTTATGTAAAACTTAAACACGAAAAACTTGCACCTCTTTAGTTATGATCAATGCTGTTAGATTAGACATTTACTTGTATTCATTGATTGCTAAAAAACTAATAAAAACTATTAAAATTTCAATGTAACCAAAACACACTTCAACCTCTGCTTATATATTAAACTCTTCATCAGTAGCTTAACACAGTCCAAAACCTTTAAACACCCACCAGAAACTAGGAAATGGATTCTACTAATCCATTTAGTCACTCTTTAGGATTTACTAACCTTTTAAATAGTCAACAAGGAAACCCTTGTCTTCAACCCAATCCGTATGATGGGGTTTCACCTACCATAGACCTTGGATCATCAGATGTTCCTGTCTTTAGTAGTGAGTGTACTGATGATCCAATCCTAGGTAAACCCAAACGTGAGGGCCGTAAAGAAAGAAGGAATTGGAGTCCCAAAGAAGACATTGTGCTCATCAGTGCTTGGTTGAATACCAGCAAGGATCCAGTAGTTGGGAATGAGCAAAGAGCTACAGCGTTTTGGACACGCATAGCAGTCTATTTTAACTCAAGTCTTAAAAAGATTCCTGAGCTTGCTGGTATACCAAGTAGAGCACACGATCACTGTAAACAGAGGTGGCAGAGGATCAATGACCAAGTCTGCAAGTTCGTAGGCTGCTATGAGGCTGCACATTCTACCATAAAAATTGGCTGGGGTGACGAAGACTATAAGAAACTTGCTATGGACCTCTTCTTCAATGATTACGGGAACAAGTTCACACTTGAACATGCTTGGCTAGAGCTACGGCATGACCAGAAATGGTGTGGTGAAGGGAGTTCAAAAAGAAGAAGGGTTGAGGAGGCTTCTACACAGTCTGGTGTACAATCACTTTCTGAAGATGATGAACCATTGGGTCGTCCGCCTGGTGTTAAGGCTTCCAAGGCAAAAGGTAAAAGGAGTTTGAGCAACAAAACCACTGTGGACCAAGAAAGCAAGGATATGTTAGAATTTCAGGAGTTGTGGGCAATTAAGGAGAAGGATTTACGTATGAAGGACAAGCTTTCTGACAAGAAGTTGCTATATAGTTTGCTACTGAAAACAGAACCACTTACTGATATGGAATTGGCTCTAAAGAACAAACTCATTTCAGATTTGTATTTCTAATTAGTATTTCCTTTCTATGCATAAGTTTGTATTTCTGCTTGTATGAACTTTGAGTTTTTCAAATGAATGAATCGGTTAATGATAATTAGTTTTTCAAATGACATGTTGTCTAATTAGTGTTTTCATTGGGCAGGAACTATGTTGTGCAGGAACCGTGACTCTAGACAATATCTTTGTTGGCAGGTAGAAGATGTTCACATGTGCTATGTATTGTCATTTTGTACCGACACTTTTGTCTTTTCATGTAAACAATTATATGAGTTCACATGTTTTTTTTGGTCGACATGAGTTCATATGTAAACAATGTAAACAATTATTTGAGTTTACATGTAAATAATGTAAACATTTTTCTGAGTGCACATGTGCTATATATTCTCATATAATTTGTCTAATCATGTAAACATAGTCTGCTTCTCTTCTTATTATGCTTCTCTTCTTCTATCTCCTCTTGTATTCTGCTTCTCTTCTTCTATCTCCTCTTGTATTCTGCTTCTCTTCTTCTATCTCTTGTTCTCCATCTCCTCTTCTGAAATAAATTATCCATTCTCCTCTTCTATTTCTTCAAACAAATTCTCCTTCTATTTATTCATCAAAATTTCACACACAAATATAGCATCCTCTTCAACTAATCCCTACGGATCAATCGATGAATCTTTTGAAGAAACTTTTGAACGGAAATTCAATCAAAAGTTTGACAATCTCTTGAATGATTCTGGTGATCATCGGAGGGCAACCAATTCCAGAAAAAAACGAGACGTTATTGAAAGAGATCGCGAAGATGGACACGAGCGTTTATGGAACGATTATTTCAAAGAAGATGCAACATACCCACCTCATTTATTCCGACGCCGTTTTAGAATGAACAAGCACTTGTTCATGCTTATTGTTGATCGACTCTCCAATGAAGTTCGATACTTCAGACAAAACAAAGATGCTACCGGAAGGCGTGGTCTCTCCGGACTTCAAAAGTGTACCGCAGCAATTCGTCTCATGGCATATGGTACTGCGGCTGATCAAATTGACGAATACCTCCGCCTCGCTGCACCTACATCTCGTTTATGCTTGGAACATTTCGTCGAAGGAATAATATATTTGTTCGGAAATGAGTACCTAAGGAGACCCACACAGGAGGATCTTCAACGACTTCTTGTCATTGGAGAGGAACGCGGATTTCCCGGGATGGTAGGAAGCATCGATTGTATGCATTGGGAGTGGAAAAATTGCCCCACCGCTTGGAAAGGGCAATTCTCACGTGGATCAGGAAAACCCACAATCGTTTTAGAGGCTGTAGCTTCATACGATCTTTGGATATGGCATGCGTTTTTTGGAGCTCCAAGTACCTTAAACGATCTCAATGTCCTTGACCGCTCACCAGTTTTTAATGATATAATAAATGGTCAAGCTCCGCAAGTGAATTTCTCTGTCAACGGAAGGGAGTATGATTTGGCTTACTATCTCACATATGGTATTTATCCAAAATGGGCAACTTTTATCCAATCTATTCCACTTCCACAAAGTCCAAAAACATCTTTATTTGCTCAACGTCAAGAAGCTATCCGAAAAGATGTCGAGCGTGTTTTCGGAGTCTTGCAAGCTCGATTTGCCATTGTTAAAAACTCAGCTCTTTTTTGGGATAAGGAAAAAATATGAAAGATTATGAGAGCATCTATCATACTCCACAATATGATAGTAGAAGATGAACGAGATGTTAACACTCAGTTTGATGTATCAAAATTCCAACTAGGAGAAGGAAATAGAAGTTCACATGTGGATTTCACGTTTTCTACATCTATACCTACAAATAATGCCGATATGCTGGGCGTTCGAACTCGACTTCGTGATAGACAAATGCATCAGCGGTTGAAAAATTATTTGATTGAGCATATATGACAAAAATTTAGACATGATCAAGATTAAAACTGAGCGTTCATTTCCGTTTATGATTTTTAAATCTATGTTTTAAATGTTTTTGTTTCATATATGTTTCAAATTTCATATGTACTATGTTATCAATTTTAAGAAAATAAACTTTATTTTAAAAAAAACTCATAATTTTTTTTAAAAAAAAACTCATCTATACTTACTACCTATAATCACATAAAACATCAACAAAATAAATTGGGGTTCTAAAATACAATAAATATTATAAAATTCATATATTACCCCAACATATTACCCACCCATAATCATGCTCTTAGAGTATAAGATAGTAAATTAGTTTTGCACCCTCATCACGCTCGAGAAGGTAGAAACTCCCCCATGGCAATTTGCACTTGTGGGTCTTTGAAGTCAAAAGTCTTTGCCTGAGATTTCGAAATATCTGCAACCTGGATATTAAATCTTTTATAGCAACTTTAGTTGAAATAAATGAATAAATATCAACTAAATCAAATGAACAAATAAAATACTGACACAACTAAAAAATATAATGACTAGGACACTACCCAAAACCTAGATAACAAAAGTTATATGAACAAAAAATTTAAAAGTTATATCTAATTCAAAAGTTAAAAGAACAAAACAAAAACAAAAAAACAGATCTGTGTTTATATAGTTCAATGGTATGACTTTCATCATTTTATGTAAAAGAATCTGTCTTTGAATCACTAATCTATCCTTCAGTTGACAAGATGATATATGAAGATAATATTCGTTGAGATTTTTGATGCCCCGCAATAATATATAAAAAAATTCACCATGCCTAATTTTTTTACCAAATTGCGATTTACGTTCAATTATTTGTAATAATCTTGGAGAAAAAGTGGAATAGAAAGAAAGAAAAAAGAGTAAGAGAAAAACAAATAAAATTTCCTCTCTTTTCCCTAGTGAGTTTTGTAGTGGAAAAAATCGACCTTTTTTACAATTTTCTAAATAGCTAAGTTTTTTTTCCTTCTCTCGTTTTTCGATTGGTGAAAAGTGAAAAAAAAATATCCAAAGTAAAAATCAGTTCTGCTTTAAAAAAAAAAAATTGTGTCCAAACATTTTTTTTTGTAATTCGATTTTTATTATATATAGCGATTAAAGTTTTTTGTTTAATCATTTTGGAGTTCCATTTTTTATATTTTCTTATACTCTATGAATTTTTTTAAAAAAATTATATTATCTATCAGAATCTAAAAAACGCAATCGAGTTTATAGAAGAAAAACATTAAAATGTTTATAACTTACAAATAAGTCATTCTAAACCATCATTAGAACAATTGCAACACAATATTTACGGGTAACAAGTAACAACTATTACGTCGCTTTCACTCTTGCCAAAATGAAAACTCTGTAATGAAACAAGTCAAATAACCATTAAAGATCTATATGAATCTCTGACCGCTTGTAGACCGAACTAATTAATCTTGGATGTAATCACTAATCAACGATCTTAATCATCACAATTAATAAAAAGTCGTCACCGATCATTTTGACCAACCTCCATAAAATCCCCAAAAACCCTCCCAAGAAACAAAAGGCCTTAATTTGTTGTTAGTCTATCGTCAAAACCCAATGACCATCTCTCTTCTCCTCACCACCTCCGTCGTCTTCTCCGTCGCTGGCTTCCCGTCTTGCTTCTCCGCCGATCAACAGTACGAGGAGTGCCGCCGATCACCTCTGAGATGCGGATCTGGACCGTCGGTGTTCCCGGACATCACTTACCCATTTTGGGGCAATAACATCGGCAAACCCGATTTCTGCGGCCAAAAAGAGTTCGAGCTTTCCTGCAAGGAAAATCAAAACCTAACCCTAGAGATCGAGAGTCTCACTTTACGCGTTGTTTATGCGAATCTAGATGATAAGACAATCACCGTAGCCGATGAGAGTTTGTTCGAAGGTGGTTGCCCAAAGATTTTAAATTTCAAAGGGGATGATCAGTTCACATTAAACCCTACCACCGAGACGATCGATGTATTCAATTGCTCTTCACTTTACCCGGTCCCATGGCTTACTTGCCGAGAAAGCAACAAGAGCACGAGTACATATCATGTCTTTAGAGCGTCTAATCAAGCCCACAATTGTAACAAGGTTGGAGAAATTCCAATCCTTGGGTCTGCTAAGAACACTCTTCTTCAGTCGAATGACTCGAATCAAACATTGAAGATGGCTTTGGAGAAAGGGTTCGAATTGAGGTACAATATACGAGATCAGATTTGCCGGGGTTGTACCAATTCCCGTGGGATTTGTGGTTCGGAGTCAGGATCGGGAAATTTCCGGTGTCTGTGTGAAGACAAGCCTCACCATTCCTCCTGTAATGACCGAGGTTAGTCTTTTATCATTCGGATTCAAGGTTTTACTTCTTCCAGTCCCGATTTTCCCTTTAATTTATGTGATTACATTTTAGAATATTGCCACCATTACATTTAAGATTAGTTTCATCAAATCGTTTCTGCACATAGACTCTAGAACGTATACTTTGACCAATTGATAGAGAATTGCCATCGTGATTGACCCAACCTTTAAATAATCTTTTTAATACCCACTTGACTTTTTCAAGTCTGGATTTACGTGTCTTGTCGTTAAATCAGGATTTTTCCTTCAAATCGTCTAATTATTTCCAATCGTCTTTGATCCAGAAAGATGTAGGATAACAGCAGCTCTTTTTCCGAGCCAGGCTGAATCAAATCTTGGGTTTTCAATGGGCCAACACTAATATTTATGGGTCCATTTTTTTTTTTTTTTTTCTTCATAGTCGGTGGGTCTTCGAAGAATAAAGTCCTTAAAAATTAGTGGGGAATTTAATGAAAGTATAATTTTCTTTGCGTTTGAAGTTTCTGCAAGTAGATCGACCCTAACCTACCAAAAAATAATATTCTTTCCATTATACTGCCATTACAATGACTTTTCTAATTTTAATAAATAAATAATTAAGAGCACTAAATTTCTCATTTGTAAAGTTTTTGCGGGTCATCTTCAACCTCAGAGAGACAAATTAAAATTTTCAGTTTTGAGTCAATTTGCAGTCTTTATTTTCTTTATCAAGATAAAACTAATTTTATACTCTTTGCACACACTAGTTGAACAAACTCCAACTCTCACCCACTCCTTTGAAACCCTTTTTAATTTGGTGTCTTTCTCTCTCTTTTGTTCTCTTCTTCTTGTTTCTTTATCTCATTTTCTTGTTTGCATTCTCAAAATGATCCCTCCAAATTTCTGCTACACATCCCTTCACAACATCTTCGTCACTTTCATCTTCCACTTCATACTATTAACGCCTCAAACCTTCTCTCTTGATCCAAAGTTTAAGGCTTGTGAGCCCAAATCCTGTGGCAAAGGTCCCGAGATCTCCTATCCATTCTATCTATCAGGCAAGCAAGAATCTTTTTGCGGCTATCCCAGTTTCGAACTCACTTGTGACGATGGACAAGAGCTCCCTGTTCTCGGGATCTCCGGTGAGGATTACATCATCAACAACATATCTTACTTGACACAGTCGTTACAGGTCGTGAACTCAAGGGTGTCTCGTGATCCATGTCCGAGCCCTATGCATAATCTTACACTCCATAGGACTCATTTCTCTGTGAGCCCATCTCATATAAACTTCTCCATATTTTACAATTGCTCCAACCACCTGCCAGATGATTTTAGGACATACCCTCTTACTTGTTCTGGCAACACGAGTCTTCGATCTTTTGGGGTCTTCCAAAGGGAGATCTCGGGAAAAGAGAAAAGAAGTCCATCCGGGTCGTGCCAGAAACTAGTCGATGCTCCTGTTTCAGCTAGTGGCGAGTCTGATGTGAATCTGTTTTGGAATCTGACTTATGTCGAGATTTTGAAGAGGGGTTTTCTTCTGAATTGGACTGCACACAGTTGCTCCCGCTGCAATAGCAGCGGTGGACGATGTGGAACTGATGATCAAGAATTCGTCTGCTTGTGTCCTGATGGACCTAAGATTCATGATACTTGCAGGAATGGTAATCACTTGTGAATCGACGACTAAATGATCTTCTGGCATACTATGTCTTTCTTCTTTGCTTTAGTTTTCTCACTAGCTCGTTGTATTAGGGATCTTCCAAATTCTAGTTGATTGATGAACTCTCTAATCATGCCTCAGTCTTTATGTTCTGGCCAATGCTCAAATCTGCAATCCTGCTGATTATTGTTGTCATAATTTGTTCATTTCTGTTGCAGGTGGTATCAATTGGAGGACGAAGATTGCCATAGGTAGGAATTTTTTTAAGTTCTGTTTTGGTAAAAGGGTCCAAAACTCATAGATTAGAATATGATTTATATACTTTAAAACCGTCAAAACAATGTTTCTACTTTGCAAATGAAGGCAAAACGTTTTCACCTATACCCTGGCTTTTTTTTTTTTTTTTTTTTTTTTTTTTCCTTTTTTTTTTTTTTTTTTTTTTTTTTTTTTTTTTTTTTTTTCCCATTTTCCTTGGTTTCGAATCTTACAGATTCTGTTCTGTCCAACTCAGGTGTTGTCGCAGTAATCGTGGGATTAACGATAGCGAGCATATTTTGGTTTGTGTACCATCGTAGAAAAACCAAAAGTTACAGAACTTCTTCAGCATTGCTTCCAAGAAACCTCTCCTTAGATCCATCTTCAAAGTCTTTAGACGTTGAGAAAGCAGAGGAGTTGTTAGTCGGAGTTCGTCTTTTCTCTTACGAAGAGCTCAAAGAAGCCACTAGTAATTTCGACCCATCTAAAGAACTCGGTGATGGAGGCTTTGGTACTGTCTATTACGGTAAGCTTAAAGATGGACGAAGCGTAGCTGTGAAACGGTTATTCGATAACAACTTTAAAAGAGCAGAGCAATTCAGGAACGAAGTTGAGATCTTAACGGGTTTACGCCATCCGAACCTCGTGGCTCTCTTTGGCTGCTCCTCAAAACAGAGCCGGGACTTGCTGCTGGTGTATGAGTATGTTGCAAACGGCACGTTAGCTGATCATCTACATGGTCCACAGGCTAACCCGAGCTCACTCCCTTGGTCTACTCGGCTCAAGGTCGCTGTTGAAACCGCCTCTGCCTTGAAGTATCTCCACGCCTCCAAGATCATCCACCGTGATGTTAAGTCCAATAACATCCTACTCGACCAAAACTTCAATGTCAAGGTCAGTAACTCACACTGGTTATTACTTATATAGGAATGTCTGCTGGGGCAACCAGGCCCGGTCTGTACTGAGTCCAACTCTGATTTAGTCATTCAGTTCAGAATTGTTTAACACTGGTCCTGACTTGTCCATGTACCCCATCATGGTAGTCTAGTAAATATGCAAGGAGAAAACGATAGATTTGGCCCTGTCTACGGACATGGCCAAATGCATCATTTTCTTTTGCATCTATCAAGTTAACCAAGGCCAAATTCAATTAGAACTGGGACCCAAATGATTGTATGATTTGATCTGATCATAATCTTAACTTCTTTCATCGTTTTCCCTGTTTTTCGACAATTAGGTTGCGGATTTTGGACTTTCAAGACTGTTTCCGATGGATAGAACGCACGTATCAACCGCTCCACAAGGAACTCCAGGATATGTGGATCCAGATTACCACCTATGCTATCAACTCTCCAACAAAAGCGACGTGTACAGCTTCGCGGTAGTGCTAATAGAGCTTATCTCCTCGCTTCCAGCTGTCGACATCACAAGACCGCGCCAAGAGATCAACCTCTCGAACATGGCAGTCGTTAAAATCCAGAACCACAAGCTCCACGAAATGGTGGATCCTTCACTCGGGTTCGACACGGATACAAGAGTGAGAGAGACAGTGATCGCCGTAGCTGAGCTGGCGTTCCAATGCTTGCAGTCGGATAAAGATCTTAGACCTTGTATGTCGCATGTGCAGGAGACGCTGACGAGGATACAGAACAATGGGTTTGGTTCGGAAATGGATGTTGCAGATGTGAATAAGAGTGGACCGTTGATTGCACAGTCTCCTGATAGTGTAATTGCGAAATGGGACAGTAAGTAAATTAGTCACACGGACACTAACATTTTTATGTGTTTATTAATGTTTAAAATTGTTAATTAACAGTTAGAGATTGGTGTTTGTGTTCTGTAATAGATGATGTTTTTTTGGGAATGTATATATGATCTGAGTTTCATAAATAAATCCATACTCTCCAAAGTTGATAGATCCATGCACTTGTTCTGATTCCACTAAGCCTGATTTTGGGCTCTGTAGACTAGTAATTGCTCGAATTTCATTTTGTTAAGGCACACATCCATACATTTACGCAGAATAACAATATTTAGTCATTTCACTACCTCTTAGGCTTAGATAAATGAAGTTTTTTCAGGCCATGATTATATCTTTCACTTTTCGTGATTCTGCAATTTTGTAGTGTTACCAATCTAATTTTTTTTTTTCTATTCGTGGTTGTGGTTTATTTATCATCATACGAAATATATGATGATCATCAACTAAGACGATATCTGTGAAGTATAATTAACGTCACATGCAAACTATATATATTACGATTTCAAAGCCTATCTTTTTGTTTCCAAATTTTCCTAATTAAAGCACACCAGTTTAGGGCATAGATGCTTTACTACTTCTATTAATAAACAAGTTAGAGCGTAAGTGGTCTTAAATGAATGTAATTGCATGTGAATCAAATCCCTCCACCATACAATATTGATAATCTATAGCAATGGCCCAACTAAATATTGACCTTTGTTCCAACCTAACTCTTTCCTAGAACTTAACGTGTTTGATCATCAAAGGACAAACTATAAATAACAAAAGAAATCTCTAGTATAGTATGCCGATTAAAAAGAAAGATTTTCTCCGCTAAATATATAATTTGGTAACCGAAACTTTACATAATTATAGAATCATAGAGTGTCGTCAACTTATGTTTTATACAAAGATACAAGAACCCGTTTTTTACTCGATAATTTCACAATTTCGACTTTTTGATATATATATATATATATATATATATGTTTTCGTTTATCTCCATATATTCCAAAATGGGTTTTTGGGTAAATATATTATACGCGTATATAATATACATACACATTTTTATTGTATATTTTGTCGATTAATTGGCATTAGCCATTTGGAAGCATATGTAAGTTGGCAAATCGATGTGATCTTTTACCCTAATATATATGCCTTACATAAAACCCTCCCTCTGCAAAAATATTAATAAATGTTTCCATAGCAACAAGCTTTGATATCAACTTAGTTTGACTACATCCATTTCATTTTCTTCTCAAGATTAATAATAAAGATAGACAACTGTTGAAAAAAAGAAAGATGGACAACTATTTCTTAACCTTACACCAAACTATAAATATATATGTTTTAGTTCTTCCCCCTTGCAAAGACAGGAGCCTCATGGGACCCACGATCAAAACACTGGTCCCACTTCCCTTGTTTGGCTTAGGGCTATAGCTTCCCGACACACAAATCCCAGAACGTTCACTTGCCCATGTGGCTCTCCCTTTATTTCTCTTTTTTTTTTTTTAATTCTTAATTTTCCCTCACATTTCTTTTTCTCGATTATTAATTGGTATTTAATCAAATAAAATTAGAAAAAAGTCCAATCGATCAATATAAAAGTCTCAAGCTTTGTACCGAAAACCAAGTCTCAAGAAACTCACATCTCAATTCATTAAATGGCGAATTTCGAGAATCTATCTTCTGATTTTCAGACAATAGCCATGGATATATATTCTTCTATAACTCAAGTTACAGATCTAAACAGCAACAGTAGTAACCTTCATTTTCAAACATTTCCTCCTTTCTCTACATCTCTCGACTCGCTCTTCCTTCATCATCATCATCACCAACAACAAATACTTGATTTTCCCGGGAAATCTCAAGACAGTGATAATATTAATAACAATTTCTCCTCAACTTCAACTTTCATTCATTCCAACGTCGATGAGACCAAGAAGAGAAAAGCTTTGTTACAGACCTTGCTTTCATCGGAGAATAGTGGCGTCTTTGATAGTGTGAATATTAATACCACCGAAACTGTAATTAATCACGAAACCCTAATCTTTTTCTATTATTATTATTATTAACGTTTTCATGTTAATTACTTTTTTTTTGTAAACAAATTTAGGCTTGTTTGAGAAGATGTAAGAGGTTGAAGAAGAAGAAAGAAGAAGAGAAAGAGAGAGAAGTTGTTCATGTGAGAGCCAGAAGAGGCCAAGCCACTGATAGCCACAGCTTAGCAGAACGGGTAATATTGCTTAATTATTTGTATCAATTCATACAAAAATAAACTTGGTTAATTTCAAAATTTCAGGTTCGGCGAGGGAAAATAAACGAGAGATTGAGATGCTTGCAAGATATGGTTCCCGGATGTTATAAGGTAATGAATGGAACAAATATGCTTTAACCAAAAAAAAAAAAAAAGAGAGAGTACTATGGAACAAATATGATGAGTAAATCCAAATGTGAATTCATATTGATTTTTTTTTTTTTTTTTAATGATAATGGGAGTGTACATACATGTTTCTGCAGAGTATGGGAATGGCTACGATGCTTGACGAGATAATAAATTATGTCCAGTCTCTCCAAAATCAAGTCGAGGTTATTAATTACCCTAAATTACATTTTAATTAGAGATTTTATAAGAAAAAAGCAATATATTTTATATTATGTTTCAAAAACACCAGAGCTTAAAAAAAAGTATCTCGAATTTTTTAGAAACGGTAGAACTTCGATTTTTGTGGTACTTTTTAAAACAAAAACAAAAATATATTTAATTTCTTAAAAAATACGTGTTTGTTTTCCAAAAATACCATATTTTTTTTATAAAAAAGTTCAAAAGATTCCAAATTCTGTTTTTGGATGTCATCATAATTTTTTTGGAAGGCTTTTAAAATAAAATTTGTGGTACAATAAAGTTTTAAACTGTGATGTTTTCGAAAAACCATATGTAAAAATTGATATCTAGGGAAATTTCTCTGTTCTAAAAATGTATTTCTTAATTGTTATAAATAATATTTGTAAAATACTAATTACTCATTCTTATGTTTTGTGTTTTGTGTTATGTGGATTCAGATTCTCTCGATGAAACTCACTGCAGCAAGCTCGTTTTATGACTTTAATTCAGAGACCGATGCTGTTGATTCCATGCAGGTACTAAGACATTTTAATATTATTTTTTTTTAACAACAAAGATAAATAGAAAGATAATTAGTGGTAGAGATGTTGCGAGTGTCCAATATGTTTTGATACAATCGGTTCTATATATTTATTCAAGTACGTATAGGTTTTAGTGTTTATGGTTTAGGTTCGACCTTATTAGATTATATCATCATGAATAATTGCATACTAACCCACAATAAAAAAAGAATGTTTAACAAGTTCTTTCTAATCCAATCCGGCCTTTACGTAATTGATGGTTTAAGTCTAACTAGTAGTTGCCGTGACCAAAAAAAAATTATGTGAATAATTATGGAGTGATTATTTGTATAAGTATTGAATTTGAATGGAATCCAATTGGCAGAGAGCAAAGGCACGTGAGGCAGTGGAGATGGGGAGACAAACAAGAGATGGAAGTCCTGTCTTCCATTTATCAACATGGTTCCTTTGACTTTTGTTTTCCATTTTTCTTATTTTTATATTTTTTCCATATTATTCTTATATTCATTTGGATGTGATATGTCATACGACCCAAACTTGGGATAATATTTATTTGTAATCTGTATACTTGTAATTTCGACATTATAAATTTATTGGTGACTTATATTGGCTATATTGTCATGTAAAAATCTCAATTCTCTCCTTTTATCCTGTCTTGTTATTTTGTTAAAGTACAAAAGATTCTTTTGCTTTTTGTGAATACCCAAAGTCATAACGAAATGAAATAAGGAATGATCTCTTATATCTATCTTGTTTATGGAAATTCTCTAATCTATTTAGTAGCTAATTAAATCATTCAAGTAAGTGTTGTCGTATGAGCTCGACTTCACTTTCCCACATAAAATGGGGTAAAAAAATGGTTCCTTATGTAGAATCCGTTATAAATGAAGAGTTTATTTTTGGGGGAATTGCCAAAAATGATCCACAATTTGATTTTAAATGCAAAAGTAGAATTTTTATTCAATTTAAAGCAAAAGTAACTCAAAGAAGTAGAGAAATTACAATTATATCATTTATGACCAAACAAAAAACAGAATTCTCAATTACGGTTGTAACTTTGTGAAGTGTACTAAAAAAGTAGAGAAGTCTACTATATATATTTCATAAAAAGTCTGATATGTAATTAAATCTTATATTTAATTTTTAAAAAAAAATATTTGATTAAAAGTTTGTTTGCATAAACTAAATATAAACAATTGTGATGTATATAAATTAAAATTTCATACAATTGAATCAAATTAAACCAACAAAGATAAATTAGGTTATAGTTTCGTATATACTACTAATGAAATGAACATATAATACATACCAAATAATCATGTGCATAACCATATGTTTAGATATTCATGTGGTCATGTGTTGGTAGTTATTGTTGTTTCATATTTATAAGTTTCATGAGATTATGGTTCTAATGGGTTAGGGTTTAGGGCTTATGACTTAGAGTTTAGGGGTTAGAGTTTATGGTTTATGGTTTAGGGTAAACAAATTTATAGGGATTATAGTTTAAGGTTCGGTTTATATATTTTGGTTTAACTATAAGGGAGGTTAAATTTTGAGTTATGTATTTGATTGTGCATATAGGATTTGATTTTTAAGTTTTTATTTACAGTTTTGACTTTTGAGCGGAAAATATCGGATTTAGGTTTGGTAGACTTCATGCGAAGTCTGTACCAATTTAGAGATTTCAAGCGAAATCTGTTTAACTTTTGAGACTTTAGGTGAAGTTTACTTAGAATTTAGGGTTTAGTAGATTTCGGGCAAAGTCTATTTAGATGTTAGGGTATAAGATGTGAAATCTGCTAAACCGAAAATAATTAACCTAACCGGAAATTTTACCCCATTATATAAAGGAAATAACTTTAATTTTGTTTAAAAAAACCCTCGCCTCTCTCTAAAACGGAGATGCGCCTGCTCTCTCTCACCTCTCTCAAAGATCCAGTCCCAAAATTCCCACTTCACTAAAAACCCATCTTCCCCCTCTCTCAGATATGCGCCGCCGGTCGATTCGAGAGCTTCTCCGGCGGTCGCACGGCCTAATCTCGCCTCTGCTTCGGTGGGAAACTTTGCTGTAGCAAACCTCTCCTCCCAGGGGATGTTCCCTCCGCTGGCCGTCTCGGTGAAAATCGTGACTCAGACTCCTCTGTTTCACCGGTCTCTGCTCCGACTCAGACCAAACCATAAGCGGCGACTCACGCCTATGCAAAGAAGAACTCATGGAGTGAGCTCGCTCAGGAGTCTAACATAAAGATGTCGAAGAAAGGTGAGCCCTTGTTCTCGAATCCGGTGAGATTTGTGTCAATCTTTGTTTGTTGTGTAATTTGAATTTGCATTTCTCCTATTTGTTTGATTTGTGTTCTTTTCAAATTCTGAATTTTTGTTTGTTTGTACATATATTAGTTTGGTTTTTCTCTTTTGAGGTCTAGAATTGTTTTTGGGTTAATTACCTTATAGGCTTAAGCAAAGTTACTGCAGTTTCAAATGGGGAAATTTAATTTGATTTTTCGATGCTCAGGTGATGCCTTAAGCTATTTCAAAGCTGTGAAGGATTTGCTCTTTTTATTTCTTTGATGACTCTAAGCATATCCTATCTTTTGCAAACAACCACAATATCATGATTTTGATTCTGAGAGTGTGTTGTTCTTGTTCAGGTGCCTTTGCTTGGTGGAGCTCTCTGCGCATGCACATGGCATTTAGTTTACAAGAAGATGTTTTTGATCCATCTTGTGTCACTCAGCTCTCTTGGTTCCCAGGTTTGTTGCTTTTGCGTATCATAGAAAAACTCTGGATTTTGATTTTTTTTTTGTTGGTAATCTTGATTCTAAGTATGTGATTTTTGTGGTTTCTCGAGGGTGTTTTTATACAAGGGACTTCTCTCCGATGAGGAATGTGATCATTTTATCAACTTGGTAGAATCAAACATCTTCTTGACTTTTTCTCCATAAGTTTTTGTGTCTTCAAAATTAATAGATTTTTTTTTAGTTTTGAGAACTAGTGATGATCATGGAATGTTTTGGGACTGTGTGACTGAATTGAGAAACTTTGTTTGGATTTTGACATTGCTTTTAGGCAAAAGGAAAGCTTGAGAAGTCAATGGTGGCGGATAATGATTCGGGTTAGAGCGTAGAAAGTGAAGTACACACAACTTCTGGTATGTTTATGTCCAAAAGACAGGTGAGCTTTGATTCTATATTTAGTACGATCCATCTTGGAAAAATTCAGAACATGTGGGAATCCATGGAAAAATCTGTTGGCTATTTGAAGATCTTTCGAATGATCTGTTAGAAGCTGTGGTTTATTATCTGAATCGATTTGTATGTTTGGTTTCGTGCAATCATTTGAATTTGTAATGTATTTTCTGAGAATGATCGTTGTTAACTTGTTATGCTGAGGTCTAATCTTGCTCTTGTATGCATTCTATTTGACTAGCTTCACGAAATGGAGAATAACTACTCATTTTTTTTTCTAGATCAGAAAATGTAGAATCCATGCAAATACTGCACTATGAATCTTCACTATAGAATCCTTATATATATATATATATATATGTATGATGTAGAGACACTGAATTGGTTATGCAAAAACTATTTTGCCATCATAACTTGAGTCAAAGGATTTTAACTATAAGACATACATACATTTGTGTCAACAGTGTTGGTTTGTTCTCTGTTGATTTTTGATGATTCCTAAAGTTTTCATCTTTTCTTCTTCCTCTTGTGCAGATTGTTTTGAACAAAGTGATACTCGTGGGCACAAAGACACACACCGGTTGTGACCAATGCCACTGTAATGGTCTTCAATTGTAATGGTCATGAAATCGTTTTGTATCTTTAACAAGTGTAATGGTAATGCTATTTTACGCAGAATGTCTCGTTGTTTTTCTTGTTACAGTCATTAAGCAGAATATCAATTTGAGGGAAATGTAATGGTCATTAAGTAGGTTCTGTTTTTATAGAACATGAGTCATGGCTCAAGAGTGATAATGCAAAGAAAAGTTCCATAAACTGATTCCAAAGAAACCTTTGAATCGAAACAAAACTAAAAAACAGTCACAATTCAAGCAGAGCAAAACAATCTGAAACAATTCAAACATAACTCAAAAAAATCAAACACAATTCAACTCAAAAAAATCAACCCAATTCAAAACAGAACTCAGAAACAATTCTTTAGTACTTAATCGCATAATAATTAACAAACTTCTATAATAAACTTCTATAGCAGACTTCTCCATGTTACCTCAGAACGTTACCAACATCTAGTTATCGCCAGGTTTCCATCTCTAAGGAAAAAACACATAAGCTACTAACAAAATCGTAATTATGAAGGTGAAGTCTGCATAAATGTGTTAAAAGCCTAATCAAACAAGAAAATTGAGTCTCCCATAATTATAACATATAAATACGTCGAATTCATACATAAGCAAAAACAATAACTAACACACATATGGGAACACGAAAATCTTAAAAAATCATTATAAATATGCTATAAATGCATTTTTAACAAAATTAACCATCACATACCTCACACTAAAGTCTGTTCCGTATCAAAAAGCAGACTTCACACTGAAGTATGTCCCTTATATGAAAGTAGACTTCACATCGAAGTCTATATTTTATGTTACTTTTGCAATTGCAAATTAACAAAGGAAATATTTCAGACTTCACATGAAATCTATGCAATTAATCAGACTTCACATGAAGTCTGCGCTGTAAATTAGGGGTATATTTTTGCAATTGACCATAAGTTTGAATTTTCAAGAGTAGACTTCATGTGACGTCTGCCGAATAAACAGGTTAGTTTTGCAATTGACCAAAATTTGACAATAATTTGACTTTTTCGAGTAGACTTCAGGTGAAGTCTGCGGAATTTCACCTGAAGTCTACTCTAAAAACGAAGTCTACTAGAGGTTAGTTTTGCAATTGACCAAGTTTGACTTTAGTAAAGTAGACTTCATGTGAAGTCTGAAACGTGCATACTTCATACGAAGACTTGATTAGATTTGCGTTTGACCAAAATCTCGAATTAAATTAATTAGAGACTTCGCATGAAGTCTACACAGTTAAGCAGATTTCACCCGAAATCTGCTAATTAAATGATTTTCTAGGTCAATGTTTGAAATTTTTGTCAAACACAAAACTAACCTATCTTTTTAGAGCAGACTTCATCCTCTAAAAAGTCAAAGTTTTGGTCAAATGCAAAACTGACATAGAATAGACTTCACGTGAAGTTTGCTCTAAAAAAGTAAAGTTTTGGTCAAATGCAAAACTAACCTCGCTTTTACGCAGATTTCGCATGAAGTCTGCATGATTTTTTTTTTGTTTTCAAAGAAGAATTCGCAGACTTCGCATGAAGTCTACGTTGAAAAACTCAAAAAATGGTCAATTGCAAAACTAACCTCTGCGTTGACTAGAAGACTTCATATGAAGTCTCCGATATAGAGTAGACTTCACATGAAGTCTGCTATCGCGAAGCAGATCTGAAAATTAACGAAAATCAAGTGGATAATTACCTAGATCCGATTTGAGCTCGTTTTTAGCTTCGTCAAGCGCCCAAAAATTCTAATTTCACCAATACCAAAGAAGCCCAATCGTTTTTTATGCAAATATTACCGAAAATTACAAGATCAATGAATTTGAAAATTTAAAAACGTAAATTAGAGAGTTTTTTGGATGAAATTGGAGAGGAAATTGAAGATTATGAGGTTATGAGCTCACACATTAAGCATTTAGAACTAGAAAATCGGTTGGGTAAGCATTTAGAGCTTGAAATTGGTTGTTAATGGTGGTTGGGAAAATTGAAAAAGATGATATTTTCGTAAATAAGTGATATGCCATGGATTATTATGTCTTTTTACTATTTTAAAAAAAAAAAATTAAGAACATAATAACATTTTTGTGAATATGTGTGGTTGTGAAGGATATAAAGGAGAGAAAATGATATTTGTTGAAGATGGAAAAAAAATGGATTATGTTTGCATTTGATCACAAATTATAAATCATTTTTGCAAATATCCCTTTATTTTTTCATGAGTTGTTTTTGTTACGAGACGATTTCCCTACATATATAATTGTTTTGTATTAATAGCTATAAGCCTTAGGGCCGAGCCCACCTCGAAAAATTAGAAACACTTGCCTACGGCATACTTTTGTGAAAAACATTTGAGACCTTAGAGCACGATTAATGCACAAACCCAAATGGGTTTCTTAATTATTTTTTTAATATTAAAGTTGCCACGTTTCTTAAGAAACGTCTCTTAGTGTTTCTTATTTAAGAAACGTTTCTTCATTTTCTCTCACCTTTTTGATTTTTTTTGATTAAAATAAGTCTAAGAGACTTAGACCAAGAGACTGCAATAATCATGGTCTTATTATATAGTTTGATATTTAACGTAGTGGTGAGCATTTTCATATTGCATGGATTTTAAGTTTGATTCTTTTAATATATCTTTCTACTTTTATACTTTTCCTTTTCTGTGCAATAACTATTTATCTTGTTTTTACTCCCATTTTCTACTTAACTAATAATTAATTTATGTTGCTTATTTTTTTTTAAATTAGACTCTTTTTTTTTTTATAACTCATCTCATGTTTATGGAAAGGCCCAAACTAATCTCATGGGAGAGGTGCAACCCACGTATAGGCCCTCTCTCCGGGTATTTTTTTTTAAATTAGACTTTTTTGATGTAAAGTTCTTCATATTTGGTCAGTTTTGTTAATATATTTTTCTTTTTATTTACATTTTCTCTTAGAAATTTGAACAAAACGTTTTTGGTAAATTTGAAACATTTTATTGATTAAACGTATTACTAGCTATATTAAGTGTTAATGTTTCATTTTTTAAAAAATAGTGTAAAAATAAATTTTAAATTTTAAATTATATTAATAATTATGATTCTATTAGTGTAAGATATTTTATGAGTTATTAATGGATAAAAATGAATATTATACTTTTGTTTGCATTAAAACAAAACTATTTTTTTTTAGTTGTTTACGGCCTCTGAAACGTTAGGAACGGCTTTGCGTACAACATAACATTATATAATATACCTAGTATTCAAGTGGATTTTTTTTTTTAATGGATTTTTAGATAGTATAACTTCAAGCTTAAAAACTAGATTAACCAAAAAAACTAATTGAGTTTTAAAAACGAAAGTTTCAAATGGCAATTATATTTGTGGTCGACTTCAACCAAAAGTAATTAATTGAAAGGTTTCAAATGCTAACAATATTTGTGGTCGATTTTAATAATTAGTGAATAGCAAAATAGCTAAAAAAACATTAGTTGGTTTGCCATAAATTATTGTGACGATTTTCATAAAGGTCCTTACAAAGTAATTTCCTGCACATTACTAAAAGATTTACTAAATAATAGTAAATTAATAAAATCACAAAATACAAAGTAATTTTTTTTTCCTTCTTGGGTGGATAAGAAGCTGTATCTCCACAGCTGCGTTTTCTGTGATGGTAAATGGTGAACTAGAGGGGTTTTTCACGAGCTCACGTGGACTTCGTCAAGGCTGTTCACTCTCGCCATATCTTTTTGTCATTGCTATTAACGTGCTTTCATTGCTCTTGAATAAGGCAGCTAGAGACGGAAGCATCGGCCACCACCCTTGGTGTCGGGATCTAAACTTGACCCACCTTAGTTTTGCAGATGACATGCTGGTATTTTTTGATGGGTCGGAGTCATCTCTACAAGGTACACACACGGTTTTGAATGCTTTCGGAAGATTATCTGGTTTGATCATCAATGCTTCCAAATCATCTTTATACATTGCGGGTCAAACTGATTCTCTTCTCATTGAGGCTGCGGATAATCTGGGTATTCCGATTGAAAGTCTACCGATACGCTATCTCGGACTACCACTCACGATAAGGAGTATGACGAAATTGGAGTATGAACCACTTATTGACAGAATCAGATCTCGCATGGTTTCTTGGTCTAGCAAATTATTATCCTTCGCTGGTCGGTTGCAGTTGATTAAAGCGGTGATAGGCAGCATCACAAATTTCTGGTGTTCGGTTTTTCGACTTCCAAAGAGGTGTTTCGAAACAATTGAGAGCATGTGTGGAGCTTTTCTTTGGTCTGGTTCCCCCCACGTCACTACTAAAACAAAAGTAGCTTGGTGTGACGTCAGCGAACCTAAGAAAAAAGGTGGTTTGGGTATTCGTAAAATGCTGGACTCGTCTCGGGTTTTTGCGCTAAGACTCATTTGGAGGCTTTTTGAAAACTCGGGATCCTTATGGGTGACATGGACTCGTCATTACCTGCTTCGCTTTACTTCGTTCTGGGACGTTACAGAGGGATCTCGAGGATCATGGATCTGGAAAAAACTGCTCAAACTTCGTCCTTTGGCAGAGAAGTTCCTAAGAGTCGAGGTGCACGACGGTCGCTCAGCATATTTCTGGTTTGATGACTGGCTAGGAATGGGGCGACTAATTAATATAACAGGAGATGTGGGCACACGGTTGCTGGGCGTTAGACGTGATGCAAGGATCCATGAAGTGGTATCGGATAGGGGATGGGATATAAGGCGATCTCGCGGTGCAGCGTTACAAGAGATGCTACAAAAAATCAGAAACTCTACTCCTCCACATCCACAACGAGGATCAGATACCTTTATGTGGAAGCATGGTACAGATGATTTCAAAGACCACTTCTCAACGAAGGAGACATGGAATCACGTTAGATCTCAAAAACAGCAAATCCCTTGGCACAAAACGGTTTGGTTCTCACAATCAATTCCTCGACATGCTTTCATTACTTGGCTAGCCATCAGGGACAAGCTAGCGACAGGGGTTAGAGCTCAACGTTGGGGAGCAGGTCACCCTTGCATCCTCTGCGGAGAACCGGAGGAGACGAGAGACCATATCTTCTTCGGCTGCCCTTACTCGTATACGGTATGGACTTCATTATGCAATGGAATACTTGGGAGAAGGATAAATCCGGCGTGGGATACCACTTTAAACTCGCTGATGCAGTTTAGAGGTAGCAAGAATGACTATATCCTTGCTCGTCTCGCGTTCCAAGCAACGATTTATAGCATTTGGCGGGAACGTAATGGTAGAAGACACAACAGACCTTGTTTTCCACCGATACAGCTCGCGCAAAACATCGACAAGACTATACAATTCCGGCTAAAATCGCTCAAAGGAGAAGACGGGGACAACTCGGTACTCCTCAACCGATGGTTGACAATCTGTACTATATCATCTCATTAAGCTATTTCCAAATACTTTGATCTTAAGCGACTCGTGGCTTAATATGTTGTTGTCATTCAATTTCCCAGTTTCTCAAAATCTTGTAACTTTTTATTCCAGTTTTCAAAACTCCTGTAACTAGTTTTTTCTTTGTTGATCTATAAATTTAACATTTCAACAAAAAAATAAAAATAAAAATAAGTGTAGAGATTTTACTGATGTAGTTGAGATGGAGAATTCAGTGGTCGGTGGCATGTGTGCAGACATGGCTCGAGGCAGGCTTTTTCAGGCACTAGGAGACCGCCACACTTAATCATGCACTTGAGCTCACATGAAAGTCCTTCTATTCCTCCTCCCATGGCGGCCATTATTACCGCCACCATCATCATTAATACCATGCATTTCTTCATATTCATCTTTCCAAACACTTTTTTGTATAAAAGATTATGTGTATGTTCACTAAGAAGTTTGTGAGTACATATACAAGACATAAGACATTAATGACCAAATCTGGATATTAAGTATTCTTAGTTATGCAATACTTTTTTTAGGTTAAATTAAGCCACTTGTGTGCTGTTATTTAATGAGAAATCTTAAAAAGAGCTTTAACTTTGAGATCATTTATAAATAATTATTTTTTGTAAGGTAGATACTCTATCCGTTTCACAAAATATGTCATTTTGACACATTTATGAAACCTTAAAATTATAATAATATGTCCCTTTTTCTATTTCCATAATTAATTCAAAATGACTCTTTTTACAGCAATTCAAAATGACTTAAATACAAAGTTTATTAGTTTTGGATAAATGGAAAACTAATTGATAATATTTTTTTGGCGTGTCTCGGAAAATAACCAAAATATAAATTTCTCTTGGATTATTTGGTATATTTGGAAAGTTAGAAATTATAAGGTTTTCTCTAATCTTGATAGAGATCTACAAGAGGTTCTTAAGATTGCGGAGACTGATGCGATGATCTAGGATTTGGCACAAATAAGTGATCAAAACATGGTATCCCAAAATATTGTTCCTTCTCATGTGATTTCGAGTTATGAAGGGTGTTGGTGTTATGTATGATGGCTCCTGAAGGAAACCGATAATTTTTTTTTGGACTAGGACAAGATTGTTACCTAGAAGGGGTCGAAGGATCTCTAATGGGAGCAAAAAATCTACAAAGAAGTATATCTCCTTTACACGCTGAATTAGAGGCACTCATATGGGTCATGCGTTGTATGATCACAACTTTTAAGACGGCGATAACTTTCGCAATAGACTGAGTTGATGAAGATGGTGTTTACATCGGAGAATGTTTTCTCATTATATTTGGATGAATTTATGAAGAGTAAGAAGAAAACAGACAATGGAGTTAGTTATGGCCTGCTTATTTAGCGTAAACGGCAAGTGCAGCTCTAGAAAACATTCCCAATGAGCCATTGGTCTCACGCCCTAGACTTAAACACACATGTACACACTAAAAAGGGCAAAAGAGAGGGTTTAGTAACAGAGGTACTCAATGAGGGCGAACACACCACACATCACAACTAAGCTAATCGGAAATATATCACACATAAACACATGGAAGAATCATATTAAACCAGAATAGAAAGAGAGCACTTTATGGTTAACATTCATGTAACATTAACATATAATGAAACACATTATGACACAATTCTTTACTTGTCCAAACATCTCGCCTCACCTGCCCGAGTCCCCACTACCTTATGCGGCTATTCTGGCTTGTCGGCACCTTCTTGAGCAACAACTTCACATTACTGTCTCTCATTGTAGACTAGACACACAAATTGTTGCTCAAACCGGATGCAAGCAAAGATAACATTACTAATTCTATATCTAACATATGCATTGAATCCTAATAATACCATAACCCACCCTACCCATTGTCCTCTATCAACATGGTCTAACCTAGGTCATCATCATGCATTAACACATTAACACGTTATAATATGTTTAGCATAATTTCTTATATTATCACATAATGTTAGGATTGAATATTGGAAATTTAGAAGGGACTTAAAGTGACATGGGTCAATTTACTTATTGTCAATTGGTCTTGAGTTAGAACTCAATGAAACTTAACATGGANCCGGATGCAAGCAAAGATAACATTACTAATTCTATATCTAACATATGCATTGAATCCTAATAATACCATAACCCCACCCTACCCATTGTCCTCTATCAACATGGTCTAACCTAGGTCATCATCATGCATTAACACATTAACACGTTATAATATGTTTAGCATAATTTCTTATATTATCACATAATATTAGGATTGAATATTGGAAATTTAGAAGGGACTTAAAGTGACATGGGTCAATTTACTTATTGTCAATTGGTCTTGAGTTAGAACTCAATGAAACTTAACATGGAATTAGAGATCAATTGGTGGACTATGGTCCAAGGATGTCCCGAATAAGGTTTGTTGTTGGTGCTAAAGTGGGATTCGGTTCGAGATAGAACGGAAGAGTCATCATCTCGAGGGGACATGTTAACTTAGGATCCTACATTGAAAGTTCAGAAAGGACCCAAGTAATATATAAGTGGCATGGACTAATCCACTAATTGCCAATTGGTTTTGAATTAAAAGCTCATGAAACTTAACATGGTATCATAGCTCAGTTGATTGACCTTGACCCAAGAGTGGCCCGAATAAGGGTTATTGTCGGTCTTAGAATGAGATTCAAATTGAGATGGACTGAAAGGCATTATTTCGAGGGGACGTAGTAGGATCCCATATTTGAAGTTTAATAGGGACCTAAATAATATATAAGTGATATGAGCTAATCTGCCCATTGTCAATTTCTTTTTGAGTTGGAAGCCTATAATACTTAACACATTATCTTATCATGCAACATCTTACATCATCCTAACCAAACATCAATATGTTATATCATCTTATCATTCTTATCGTCGTCTTATCTTAATGTCATGAAATCATATTACTGGGTTGTTGTATAACGAAAAACAACACAACTAGACATGCACCAACTTTCGCTCCATGACATTCCAAAAAGCGAACCAATCCTACATAGAACCAATCATATACCACATAGGACATGAAACAAGAAAAAAATTTATGTGTTATGGAGCCACATAATACTTCCTTACCTTAACTACTTGATGAAGAAACAACTCATTTCTCTTTTCTTTCCAATTGAAAATAGTAGTTGTCTCAACTTCAACAACACGTTTTCCAATGCTCATGAGCTTCAAATAGGTTCTCCCCCTTTTATGAGCATAAGTAAGTTTGCTTTGAATATGTTCCCAACTTATCATTTTAGGCAAATTTTCCTTTTTTAATATATTATCTCTAAACAAGGCGCGAGAAATTATCTAGATTTTTCTTATTTTTTTTCTCTTTGAATGATGATTAAAAAAGTGGTTCTTGTTCTTTATTTTCATTACTTGTAACAAAAAATAGAATAACTATTGTATGTTTTCTTTACTTGTTAAGATGCTAAAAAATGGGTTATAGTTAATAGACATCAGCCTTAATAGACTTCTAAATTATGTTTCCTTGTCAATAATTTTTTATATAAACATTGTCTTCTGATATTGTTTTAGGCTTTTGATGTCCTAATTGTGAACAGATTCAAAGCAAGCTTACTTATGCTCATACGAGTTTAATAAGAAAGATAGAAATTAAGATAAATTACTGGAGTTTCTTCGTTCAAATACAAAAGAAAGAAAGGAAAAAGATATAGATCATCACCAAGAGATAAAAGAAATTTTCGCTTATAACATAAAAATCTAGATTACAATAAAAGTTCTCTCTTATACTATTACTTGTTAACACTTGGACTTTCTACATCACATTGGACTTGTATGGTGTTAATACTTATCTTCACCCATCATGAGACTGGTGATGACAAAAAAACAAACACAAACACTCCAGATCGCCTTCAGATTCGCCTCCATGCCACTTAAAAAGAATACTCATATAAATTTGGAAACAACAATACACAGCTCTCTCAAGTAGTGTTTTGATACAAGAAATAAACATCAATACATTTGACATCGTACTCTTAAAGGATGAGAATCAAAAAGAGTAATGAGAAGGACAAAATTAACAAAAAAAAAATAAGAATGCCCAATTGCTGCGATGTCTACAGTGATGCAGTGTTGGGTAATACCGAGGGAATACATACTCTATCGACAACTATTTGCTCCAACTCCAATTTTTGCATTTTAATGAATGCAGCGGTGCTTCATCTTTTGAGCGGCACACGAACATAATTCATTCTTCAAAAGAGTTCTTCCGAGTTGAACTTGTTCCATGCTTCCTGTTTATTGTCATGAGTAAAGAGATTAAGGCAGCAAATGTGGATTTGTACAAGTTGTGCAGTTCTACTTATCCGTGAGAGATCCAATCTAATTGAACAATAAGTTAACCTAAAGGTCTTTTTGTCAGTGGCATCTAAAGTAGATGGCGAAAAATTAGTGAATCAGTTACCTTGAGCAAGTCGAAAACTTTCTCGGCAATGTATTTCTGCTGGAGATTGGCACCTTTTTGCTGAACTTTGTCAGGATGTATACAGAGAGTGGCCTTTCTGTAAAATTTCTTGACAGATGCCGCGGTAATTAAATCAGTCAATGAAACAGGCTGCCAACCACATTCTGGCCAAAGAACCTGCTCAGTTGGATAGAAACGTCAGAAGAGATTGTAAGATTGATAAAATCAAAGGTACAAATGAACATCAAAGCAAATAATATGACAGACATATTGTAACGTCGAAAGCAGAGCACGCAAGTTTCCCTCCTTCCCTGCACCCCAGCGTTTTATCTCAACATCCAAGGTCTCACCGATCCTCTGCAATCCAGGATTAAGTATGGTGATTAAAAAAAAAAAAAAAATTAAAAATTAAAAAACACAAGACGTGAATGGTTGAGACAGTTCCCTAAGGTCGAATGGCTGCAAGAAGCCTGTTTATGTGTCTCAAGCAACATGATTTGAGATGTCAAACTGAATCACACTGTAATGAAACTTACATTTTTCTCAGCTTGTTCTCTTTGTACTTGAAGATCACGTTCATTTTTCTCAGCAAGTGCTTTCGCCTGTTTGAGAAAAGCATCCGTGTTACTAAACATACTGGCGAATCTTGCATCATTTTCAGATACAAAACACATCAAAGAAAAATATTTAACAATTCTATTGATACATACAGCCCGCTCTTGTGTCCTCTGGTGGCGTTCCAGCCTGGCACGCCGTCTCTCTTCAGTTTCTCCTTCAACATCTTGAAACCCACCAGATTGTGTTCCCGAACCTTTCAACATAGGAGCATTCAGTAGGTGACCAATTCAAAAGACATGAAAATAAAGTGCATACCGACAGAATATGATTGATAAACCTCAGAAATTGCAGTACCTCCAAATATTGAACTGAGATCATCAACAATGTTTGTCGCTGAAGAGGCCTTCCTCAGGTTCTCTGATGCTCCAGAAGGAACTCGCGAAGATGATCCTCCCTTGTTCCATGAATCTTGGAAAGGATCCTGAAACACAACTAGAGTTATAGGAGGAGATGAATCTCCTGTAAAGGACGTATAGCAGAACAGAAGTAGATATCCCATCTTACCGGAGGGTTAGTTCTTTGTCGTGGAGCACTGCTGGGTGAAACCGAGTTAAAGAAGGAGTCAAGGTCATTGTTATTCTCTTGCTGCTTAGCTTTAGCTTGGGCAGCTGCCCTTCCACGTGCTTCTGCAGCTGCCCTTTCCACAGCAGCTCGTTCTGCCCTAACCCTTGCTTCTTTCTCCCGCGCTTCAGCATTCGCCCTTTCTCTAGCTTCTGCTGCAGCTTTCTCAGCCTTTTCTCTTGCCCCTGCAGCTGCCCTTTCACGTGCTTCAGCATGAGCTCTTTGAACCGCTGCTCTTTCTGCGCGTTCTCGGGCATCAGTAGCCTTCCCAACAGCAGCTCTTTGAACTTTCGCATGTGCTTCTGTGGCTGCTCTTTCACGTGCTTCCCTTGTAGCCCTCTCTACCGCCTGTCTAGCCAACAGTCTTTCCCTTTCTTTCTCAATTCTTTTCTGCTCTCTCTCTCTCTCCTCTCTCTCCCTCTCTCTCTCCCTTTCCTGGGCTTTTTCCATCTCTGCCTCCCTCTCTACCCTTTCACGATCCAAACTTACTTGCTTTTCTCTAAGTTCCCTTTCCCGAGAATCATAATTCTCCATTTGATCGCCTTCTCTACTTCTACTTGCCTTCAGATTTTCTTTCTCTCTCCTTTCCTTAGCATGCCTAAACTTCGCTTCTGCTTTATCCATGGCATCCTTCATGGCAGCAGCTGATGCAACAGCAGCAGAGAAAACATCTGGATCTTCACCAGAGGGAGGCTCGGGATGTCCATTTGCAGCAGTCTGATTTCTGCCCATAGAAAAATCGTCGAGTTCATCCATTTGAGATGCTGTCGGGCTATTTGCAGAAACTCTAGCTGAGCTAGGAACGTGTGAGTGGTTAGTAGAACTCGATAGAGAAGGCTCGTTAACTTTCTTTTTTATAGGACGTGTAGGTCTTGGTGGTGGTGGTCTCGAAGGCGGCGGAGCACTCGTAGGTTGCGTAAATAGGGGGATCTCAGATACAGTAAGCCACACATCATCAGATGATTCAAAACTTCCATCTGAATTGACTGATTTGTTTTCATGCACTGGAGAAGCAGTCTGAGGAAGAGTTCTGGATGAAGTATTCTGTGGCTCCAAAACTTCATCAAATGAAACTTTCTTAGCATGGTAACTCCCAAAACTTTCTACTGGTGACTGAGAGCCACTGACGTTTCCTGGTCTCAGATGACTTTTGCCTCTACTATTCATATCTGGCCCTGATTTTCCAAGACTATCGAGAGAGTCAATATCAGCAAATTCTCCTCCACGGACAAATGAATGATCAGTTTTTCTGCTGTTGAATGTACCAATTTCCTCCAATGGATGAGTGAACCCTCCTGTGGAAGGTTCTCTAGGGGTTGATGCAGACTCATCCAAGACTACAAATGGGTCTTCCACAAGATTGGAAGATGTCTTGGCTGTCCGATACGGAGGTTTCTGAGATTGACTCGTCTCTGAAGTTGGCCTGGGCATAAAGATTACGGCAACTTTCAATTGATAAACAAGTTAAGCCTATACCAAAAATCAAAATAAAATTTTGCATATGAATGACAAGCAAAAAGATCAAGCTTTTGGAGACTTTCGAAGACTTCTGTAAGTTCAAGGAATTACACAGCGAAACTTGTATGCATTATATTAACCTGCAAATAGCACTTCATAAGTTCATGCTACAATTCATTAGCAAAAAGTTCAACCTTTTGAAGACTTTCTAAGATATCTACAAGTTCCCCATAAGCACTATAAAGTTCATGCTACATTTCATTAGCTCCAAGCTCTATACCCTTAGAGTCATTTCACGCAAGTAATATAGGAGAAACCATATTTGAAGAGAGCAACAAGAAGGCTGGAAAATTACCGTTTAGTTGGAGGGGAGCTAGAACGACCAAACCCAGGAATCAAGTCATCAAAAACGGAGCTACCCTTCTCCTCTCGCTCACTCTCTGTCTTCTTTGGCTCCGTTTCTCTTTTCCCCAAATTCCCAATCAGATCATCGAAAGGAGAACTATTCTGTTTCCTGTGCTTCGTAGGTGACGAGATCGAAGAGAAAACGTCATCAAACCTAGCTGATTGAGAAGTTGATGGGATTTTGAGCTCAGGGATAGCCTCAAACACATCCTCATCGTACACAGGCTTGTCATAAACCGGCATGGACGCCGATTTGGGTGTTGTACGCTCCTTGAACATAGCATCGTAGTCAAAGGCCGGAACAGAGGGCTTAGGCTGAGAACGAGAATCGGAGGATCCGCTAAATACATCGTTGAAGAGACGATCGTCACCATCGCGACTCAGATCGTCAAATACCGGCAACGAATCGGATTTCTTCGATGAGGCGTTCGCGAAGCTGTAGGAAGAAGCGAAACTGCTGAAATCAGCGGCAGAAGAGTTGGTTTGAGACGCCATCGGAGCAGATTTTCTCTGCGGCTTCAATCCAAAGTCTCTCGCTAAGAGGCCTGTGAAATCATCCATGGATTCCTTCGATTTCTACCTCCCAAATCGGAAATCCCACCGGAAAATGAAGACGAGATAATCTTCAGATCTGAGAATCCATGAACGAATCGGATCAAAGAATCTGATTGGTCTCCGATTGAAAATTGCTCTCCTTTCTTCGTTTTCTCCTCTTCTCTGTGTTTTCTTCTCCATACATCATGTTCCGAGACTCCATAATTTCTTTTTTTTTCTATAAATGGGTCCTACAATTTAAAATAATTATTTATTTGGTCCCCAAAATCCTATAAACCAAATGGTACTCCCCTAAATTTCGGATTTATGTTTTGCCTCCTAGATGTAAGGATTTTAACAAGTAAAAGAAAAGCAAGGAGAAGTTTTGGGTGCGTTGCTTCAACCTAAAGCATGGCCATCCTTCCAGTTTCATGTGTCGAGTGTTGAGAAATCGAGCATTCGATTCCGCCCAAGAACCACGACTCAAGATTCGACTAACCATGAACACCTTCAAATGTTGACCCGGTTCACCTTGCGGCTATATCCGGGGGAGTTTATCGCACTGTAAACCCTAAACCCTAAACCCTAAACCCTAAACCATAAACCCTAAACCCTAAACCATCGCGTCCACTAACTCGCCGGAAAACACCTCTGGCTTGGTTGTACAAAGCAGTCACTCACCCACCGATTACAATCCAATCGGTTATACAAGAAGAAAATGAAGTAAAAAGAAGAGCAAGAGAAGGAGGAGAATCAGAAGCCCAGAACCCGGGATCACCTCTCGATCTAGCTACATCTCTCTCTCTCTCTCTCACGGTGAAGAAGAAGTAATAATCTAATAGTTCACACACAGAGACAACCCTTTTTTCTTGAAGAAGATAAGCTCCTCTTTATTTCACACAGAGACACGTGCCTTTTATAGTCTTTAGGTTTCTCATGTTGTAGTCAAGTCTTTGGCTTCTGTTATAGTCTTCTCAATACTTCAATAGACACATGTTCCTTCTTTAGTCCACCTCTATCAGATCTTTAATGTTGAATCATTATCCAACATTCTCCACCTTGATTCAAGCTTGAAGAATCCATCTCTAACTTTGGCACTCTCGATCTCCAATAACCTGCATAAGCAAAACCTTACACAAGCCAAACACTAAACAGATTTAATCACCATAAACCCAATTAATCACCAATGAGCCAGACATAACGCAAACTATAACTCAAGCCGTGTGAAACACACTGCCTTTTTCAGAGCAGTTCACATTCCAATGTGCACTTTTTTTTTATAACCAGCTCCCACACATTCTTGTGTCAAGCTAACTCCTCATTGATGTTTTTTTTCCTTAATGCTTCTTTGAATACCTGAGATAACCACTCATAAACAAAGACCATTAACAAGTCTAAAATACCTTTAAACAAGTTAACACAACATAACTCATAAACTAAACCACTTATGAACCAATCAATCACACAGTTCTCCTCCATGATCTCTGTCAAAAATCATGAACCTGTTACAGTGACTGAAAACGCTTTATACTTTGCAAAACATGATCTCCAAGCTTGTCACTAAGATTTACTCTTGTAGTGAGTCCAAAACCTCAGTCATTTCTCTTTGATCAGTGCAAACCAGAATCACCTTAGCTTCATAAACCTGAAGCAGACTTGATTCAACCTGTAAACAATCTCAATCAAACAGTTAATAGCCATTATAAACCTGAGATTTAAACCTTACAACTACATGTTTATCAGATTAACGTCGAACACTTCCTGGTTCGACCAACCTGAGACATCTCTTTACAACTCCTGTCACATCAAATCTCGAGTTCATGATGTGATTCTCCAACTGTAACCAGACCTGCAACACATTTACCCGTGTCCAAACCTCCACCAAAACTTCGGTACTTACATCTTAACCTGTCTCAGACCAAATTTGTACTTCTTCAACTTCATCAGCTCTTCTTTAGCATGCTTATATTTCTGATGAACATCACTTAGACAAACCTGCAAGTGACTTTCACAAAGAAGAATACCTAAACTTGCCTTATGATGCAGAACAGATAACTCATAGTTTCTCAAGCTGTAGACTTGCAAATGCAGTTTGAACCTTCTGCATCCTCAATCCTTTCTAGGACTTTATACCAGTTGCAAATATCAGTCTTGAGATGACATCTTTTCATGATGGATGCACAAACAGATTTAAGACCTTTCAGAAGTGATACGGAATTGCCCAAAAACGACTCAAAGGTTGGTGACGGGATAATCCTCGACTCAGCTGAACCGCAAACGATCCAAATGAACAAGGCTGAGAATGACTTTAGGCCTGGAAACTCGTGGTGCAATGGGAAGAGATGCAAGAATCACTCTCGATATTTCTCAACGCTTGACACACTTAAACGCTCTCAAGAACTAAAATCGGTAGCAAGGTCCGCGGACAAAGGTGATGACAAACCCTTATGAATCGACCAGTTGATTAGTTGGAATCACACCAAGATAATCGAAAAGTTCACACAGAACTAAAGAGAATCACTCTCTAAGAAATCGCAAATCATTTGCAAAAGTTTATAAAATTCAAAGTTGTTGCTTATTTCACATGCTTGTACATTACATATATATGAAAACAAAGAACTAACTCTAGTTACTAACTTAACTCTAGTTAAGTAAACATCTTGCACAAATTAAGGAGAAATTAAGGACTTGTACAAGTAAAAAAACACACAAGTTGAAGTCAACAAAAAACACACAAAAGAATATCATTTGCGCATGAACAGTAGTCGTCGTGAACAGTGCACATGTTTTTGCCTTGACTCGTGAACATTGAACACGTTTTTGCCTTGACTCGGAATAGTGTTACCTACTTTGAATTATCTTTACTGTGCATGGCTGCTGGATCATTGGTTTTATGGGCTTGTCTTGGACTTGGATGCAAGTTAGAACATCTAGCTGGGCTGTTTTATGATTAATATGTTTAATTCCCTTAAGTAGCCCAGAAATTGCCTTATCAAGTTTTCTTGTTCTTGCTCTGGTCATAGGACCATTTGGAACAAGCAAATCTTCTTCAGCTACAAGCCCCTCCTCGACTACATGCTCAGTCATGAGCTCATCTTCCTTGATGTTGCTAGTCACGATCACATCATCCCCCTCCTCTTGAAAAGGATTTGTCCTCAAATCTGGACTATCTGCAACAAAAGGGATCAAGTCAGAAATATTGAAGCTTGAACTCACATTATACTTACCTTGTAAATCGATCTTGTAAGCATTGTTGTTGATCCGTTCTAGAACTTGAAATGGTCCATCAGTCCTTGGCAACAGCTTAGACTTCCTTTCATCTGGAAACCGTTCCTTCCTCAAATGAATCCAAACTAGATCACCTGGTTCAAGGATCTTCTGATGCCTTCCTTTGTTAGCTTGCTTGTGGTATTGCTCAGTCCTTTTCTCAATGTTCAACCATGCCTGCTCATGCATCTGCTTAACAAGTTCTGCTTTCTTTTTCCCATCAAGACTTACACGCTCATTCAAAGGTAAAGGGGTTAAATCCAAAGGTGTGGCAAGATTAAAACCGTAAACCAATTGAAAAGGTGAGTATTTAGTAGCAAAATGAACATCATGATTATATGTAAACTCAACATGAGGCAAACAATCTTCCCATGATTTAATGTTCTTTTTAATGATTGCACGCAACATAGTAGATAAAGTCCTATTAACTACTTCAGTTTGTCCATCAGTTTGTAGATGACAAGTAGTTGAGAATAGAAGCTTAGTCCCTAATTTAGACCACAAAGTTTTCCAAAAGTAACTCAAGAACTTGGTGTCCCTATCAGAAACAATCGTTCTAGGCATGCTATGCAAACGAACTATCTCCCTAGAGAACAGTTCAGCTAAAAGTGATGCATCATCAGTTTTATGGCAAGGAATGAAATGAGCCATTTTTGAAAACCTATCTACAACCACAAAAATTGAATCTCTGCCTTTTCTAGTTCTAGGCAAACCAAGAACAAAATCCATTGAAATATCAGTCCATGGGGGCAGTAGGGATGGGCAAGGGAGTATACAAACCTTACGATTGAACCTTGGCCTTAGCCTGTTTGCAAGTAGCACAACGAGCACAGATTCGTTATACATCTCTTCTCATGTGCGGCTAGATGAAATGATCTTGTAGGGTGCTTAGAGTCTTAGCCACACCAAAGTGTCCCATTAAGCCTCCTCCATGCGATTCCCTAACAAACAAATCTCGCAAAGAACATTGAGGTACACAAAGTCGGTTCTCATAAAACAGGAATCCCTCATGTCTAAAGTATTTTCCAGATGCAAATTTCTCACAAGTTTGAAAAATTTCTTTGAATTCAGAATCTGTTGAATACATCTCTTTTATCTGCTCAAATCCTAGCAATATTGCATCAAGAGTAGAGATGAGAACATACCTTGTAGACAGTGCATCGGCGACTACATTGTCCTTACCTTGTTTGTACCGAATGACATATGGGAATGTTTCTATGAATTCAACCCATCTTGCATGTCTTTTGTTCAGCTTCTGTTGTCCCTTCAAATGTTTTAGGGACTCATGATCAGTATGGATCACAAACTCTTTGGGCCAGAGGTAATGTTGCCACATTTGGAGTGCTCTAACCAAGGCGTACAGCTCCTTATCATACATTGGATAGTTCAGTGTTGCTCCTCCAAGTTTTTCACTAAAATAGGCGATTGGCCTCTTCTCCTGCATTAACACAGCTCCAATTCCCACACCAGATGCATCACATTCAATTTCAAAAGTTTTCATAAAATCTGGTAAAGAAAGAAGAGGTGCATTAGTAAACTTCCCTTTTAGGAGTTGAAACGCATCTTCTTGAGCTGTTTCCCATTTGAAACCCACATCTTTTTTTATTACTTCGGTGAGTGGGGCAGCAATGGTGCTGAAGTCTTTCACGAACCGTCTATAGAAGCCGGCAAGACCATGGAAGCTCTTGACTTCTCCAACTGTTTTAGGCTTAGGCCATTCACGGACAGCCTTTACTTTCTCCTCATCAACTCTTATGCCCTGTGCACTCACAACAAAGCCTAGAAACACAAGATTATCCGTGCAAAAGGTGCATTTCTTCAAGTTTGCAAAGAGTTTTTCATTTCTCAAAACGCCTAAAACAGATTTCACATGCTCTAAGTGATCATCTAAGTTCTTGCTGTAAATTAAGATATCATCAAAATATACAACAACAAAGATTCCAATGAAAGTTCTCAAAACATGATTCATTAGCCTCATAAACGTACTAGGTGCATTAGTTAACCCAAATGGCATGACTAACCATTCATACAATCCATGTTTTGTTTTAAAGGCTGTTTTCCACTCATCTCCCTCTTTCATCCTAATCTGATGATATCCGCTTTTAAGATCTATCTTAGAGAAAATGCAAGAACCATGTAATTCATCTAGCATGTCATCTAAGCGAGGGATAGGATGGCGATACTTTACCGTGATGTTGTTGATGGCGTGGCCGTCAACACACATTCGCCAAGTGCCATCTTTCTTAGGAACGAGCATAACAGGTACAGCACAAGGACTCATGCTTTCCCGAATGTGTCCCTTTCCCATAAGCTCATCAACCTGCCTTTGTAGTTCCTTAGTCTCCACGAGATTGGTTCTGTATGCAGGTCGGTTTGGGAGTGAAGCTCCTGGCATGAAATCGATCTGGTGCTCAATTCCTCGGATTGGTGGCAAACCGCTCGGATTGTCCTCGGGGAAGACATCTTCAAAGTCCTGCAAGACATAAATAAAACTGCTCGAAAGTTCCGGCTCAGGATTAGTTAAGCTCGTGAGAGCTCCCTTGTACATAAGTACAATCACAGCTTGCTCATAAAATAAAACCCTCTTGATCTCACTAGCACTCCCTAATAGACTAGAGTGTTTCCTCTCGGGTTTGCTCTCACAGGCCTTTAACTCAGTTTTTCTCAAGCTCTCACTCTCTTTTTCTTTCTGATTTTAGTGTTTTGGGCACTCTCAGTTTCTTCCTCTTTTCTTTTCTCACGTAACTTCTGGTCTTGATAGATTTCATTTGGAGTCACAGGGACCAGAATGATCTTTTTACCTTTGAATACGAAAGAGTGTTTGTTGGTGAGGCCGTCATGAATCACCTTGCGATCAAATTGCCAAGGTCTTCCCAAGAGTATATGTCCAGCCTCCATAGGTAGCACGTCGCAAAGAACCTCATCCCCACAGCCTCCTATTGACAACGGAACCAACACTTGCCTAGTTACCTTCAGGTTCCCCTTATCATCCAGCCACCGGAGGTAATACGGTTTGGGATGCTTCTTTGTTGTCAGGTTCAATTTTTCTACCATTGTGATGCTTGCCACATTTGTACAGCTCCCTCCATCAAGGATGAGGCTGCACACCTTGTCCTTCACAAGACACTGTGTGTGAAACAAGTTCTCACGCTGCTCCTCCTCCTTGGACTTGTCTTGCACGAGTAGTGTTCTTCTTGTAACCACTAGCAATTCTCCTCCAATCGCAAGCAGCTCCTCAATCTCCTCGAAGGTTTCCGATTCTACTTCTTCCTCAGTTTCGATTTCCCCATTCTCTCTCAACACCATAGTCCGTTGGTTTGGACAAGCGTTTGCATAATGTCCCTTTCCTTTGCACTTATAGCACTGAACATCCCGGTTCCTAGTGTTGGAACTCTCGGCTCTCTCCTTGGGGTTTGTAGAAGAAGTTGGAGAAAAAGGCTTAAACTCCATACATGGTTTGGAATCGGTTCTCGGCCTAAAGGTTAGCTTCTCTTCCTTGGAGTAGTTCGGTCTCATGCTAGATCCGAATGGTTGGCGTGTAACACCCCTCCTCTTGAGCTGGTGCTCGACCAAGATGGCTTTATGAAGCATCTCCTCTAGTTCCACATAGTGCTGCATCTCAAGCCGGCCCTGAATGTCTTGACTCATGCCGCTCATGAACCTTGCCATAGTCGCCTCCTTATCCTCCGAAATATCAGCTCGAATCACGATAGTCTCCATCTCTTGGAAATAATCTTCGACACTCCTACTCCCTTGAGTGAGTCTCCTTAGTTTTCGATGCAACTCTCTAAGGTAATGGCTGGGCACAAAGCATTTCCTCATGATCGCGGTCATTTCTTCCCAAGTATCCACCGGAGGCTTTCTACGACGCCTTCTACTAGTCACCACTTGATCCCACCAATTAATAGCGTAATCAAAAAATTCAGTAGTGGCTATTTGTACCTTCTTAGGATCGGGGTAGTTTTGACAATCAAAGACCAACTCGATTTTCTTCTCCCATTCTAAGTAAGCGTATGGATCGTTCTTCCCGTGCAATGGTGGAATTTTCAGTTTTAGTCCTCTTAGACTATCTTCTTCTCGGCCCCTTGCTTCTCGCACACGTCTAGGCCTTCCTTGACTACTATTTGAGGAGTGTCATGCAGCATCATGTCGCCTTCTTGCGTCTCTAGCACGTTGAGGTCGCTCTTGGTCTTCATTAGGCGAATATTTCTCCTCGGTATAGTAAACAACGCCACCCACAGCCCTTGCTACTCTTGGCTGTACGCGTCCTCCTTCAACCTGTACAACAGGCGGTTGTTGTTGTGCAACTTGCAAACGGTCCACTCTCTCATGGATTTCTTCGAATTCGGCTCTCATCATCCGCCTCATCTCCCCCATTAGTGCTCGCATTTGAATGTCTGAAATTCCAGCTTGGGGATTGGGGATGGCCGGTTGTTGTTGATCACCTCCTTGATCAATGTTTTGTTGTTGATCACCTCCTTGATCAATGTTTTGCTCATCTCGTAACATGGTGACCTGAAACAAGAAACAAACAAGATTAGTAGTAAAAATTCCTCACACACACAAGTGTTTCCCAAAGAATTTTTCCCAAGTGTTTCCCTTAGTGTTTCCCAAGTGTTTCACTCTTTCACACAGCACTCAAGATGTCCTCACAAACTCACTTTCACTCAGCGATTCTCCAAAATTCGGATAGAACTAGACAAGCTTAGCTTAATAATTTTCCAAAGTAACCAAACGATTTTTTTTTTTCAAACAAAACAACAAAGTTTGCAAGTGTATTAAGAACAAGATTTAACAAACTTAGAACATCAGAAATAAATTAACCAGAATTTTTTTTTTTTTTTTTGATCCGTCTTTCTTCTTTTTTTTTTTTTTTTTTCTGTTTTTTATGGATTTTTTTTTTTTTTATAACTGAATAATACGAAAATAAAATTACAGAATTTAAATATATGGAAGGTGAATGAAAAGGAAAACTTTGAAATAAAAGAAGAAAAGGAAGATAAAAGAAAACGTGAAGAAAGAAAGTAGTTTGATGGTAAGATAAATGAAGATGAAAATGATAAGAAGGATAATACAAAGGCTTTGAGTTTGCTCTGATACCACGTGATACGGAATTGCCCAAAAACGACTCAAAGGTTGGTGACGGGATAATCCTCGACTCAGCTGAACTACAAACGATCCAAGTGAACAAGGCTGGGAATGACTTCAGGCCTGAAAACTCGTGGTGCAATGGGAAGAGATGCAAGAATCACTCTCGATATTTCTCAACGCTTGACACACTTAAACATTCTCAAGAACTAAAATCGGTAGCAAGGTCCGCGCACAAAGGTGATGACAAACCCTTATGAATCGACCAGTTGATTAGTTGGAATCACACCAAGATAATCGAAAAGTTCACACAGAACTAAAGAGAATCACTCTCTAAGAAATCGCAAATCATTTGCAAAAGTTTATAAAATTCAAAGTTGTTGCTTATTTCACATGCTTGTACATTACATATATAGGAAAACAAAGAACTAACTCTAGTTACTAACTTAACTCTAGTTAAGTAAACATCTTGCACAAACTAAGGAGAAATTAATGACTTGTACAAGTCAAAAAACACACAAGTTGAAGTCAACAAAAAACACACAAAAGAAAATCATTTGCGCATGAACAGTAGTCGTCGTGAACAGTGCACACGTTTTTTGCCTTAACTCGTGAACAGTGAACACGTTTTTGCCTAGACTAGGAATAGTGTTACCCACTTTGAATTATCTTTACTGTGCATGGCTGCTGGATCATTGGTTTTATGGGCTTGTCTTGGACTTGGATGCAAGTTAGAACATCTAGCTGGGCTGGATCATGATTAATGTGTTTAATTCCCTTAAGTAGCCCATAAATTGCCTTAGCAAGTTTTCTGGTTCTTGCTCTGGTCATAGGACCATTTGGAACAAGCAAATCTTCTGCAGCTACAAGCCCCTCCTCGACTACATGCTCAGTCACGAGCTCATCTTCCTTGATGTTGCTAGTTACGATCACATCAAGAAGTGAAATTACTTTGAGAATACCCATGCAAAACCTGCACTTGTTTCTCACATTCCTCTTTAGAGAAAATAAACGACCAATTCAACATTCTTCATCTCAGACCAACACCTTGGTGTTCACAAGAAAATCTGCAACTTCCTATGTTTCAATAATCTTGAATTCGTTGACCTCAGAGTCTTCCTCACATTCAATTTGTAGAGAACTCAGACTGATTCGTCACCAATCTTCACCTCAGACCAGAAATCAAAGACCTATGACCTTTCCTCCAGCAAAACCCAACAGAACTTTAATGTGTGCCGCTGTCTGAACCAACATGACACGCCGCCTAACACCCAATATTAGGAAGACTTTCAACACACAAGTAAGCTCAGTCAATTGCGAGGTAACACTGAGAAACCTTCTCACACACATAATGTATAAACTCCTCAACCACTTAAATTATTCTTTGGTACATCAGATACTTCTTTGTTGCTTAAGGATTTGATCCAAAAAACTACAAGTTTCCTTCTGAAAGCATAGCTCCACCTAGAAGATAACACTTTCTGAATATGTCTTACACTCTCTGTGACACGAATTGCTCCACCTGGAACAATACTCATTCAGAAGTTCATATGCCTTTATACCCTCAGCTTCATTTCTTTTACTTTGATCTTCTTTATCAGTATTAAGACTATGTGTATAGACATGGTTCAGTCCATACGCTCCTTACTACAGCCAGCTGAACTAGTTCTTCATACTAGAAGATCCCAAGAACTCTTTAATCTCATCTTCCTCATTTGGGATTTATCCACCAAACTGATCCGACATCGAAATGTCTTCGGCATACTGATCTTTTGACAAGCTGTAACTGTGCACAACTAAGCTTCCACATAACCAGCTTGTCCCTTTCTCTTTGAATCACAGGGGGCCAGAATCCTGTCCATGTAACACTGATTTCTCACTACAAGAAATAAGGTATCTAGTGTCGATTATAAAGCATCGGAAAAATAATTGACGCTAATTTAAATTACTTATTGACAAGTGATACTAATTATGTAATTTTACATCAATTATGATAAATGATGGTATTAATCACATGTATAGCATCAATTGAATAAAACCGACATCATTTAATAGTAATTTGCATCACTTACAAAATTTTGATACAAAATTTTTAATTGACATCAATAAATAAGTGATGTATTTAATCTTTCCTGTATTAAACTTGACTAAAATGTAATATTCAAATTTTGTCTCACTAGGAAACAATATAAAAATAAAATCAGATTAAAAAGGAAACATCATTTTTATATATTCGTAAAAATAGTGGGAGGGAGTAAAGTTTAAGTCCCACATCGATTCTCAGGAGAAACAATGTCAAAGATATACTATTATATATAGGAATATATTTTGTACATATATAGTTTTACACTGGATAAATGTTTTCCAAACGGTCCAAATTAACTAAGCCCAATTTTAAAAGGGCTTAAGAACTTAAAAATTAGTTTATTTAAATTTATTATTATATATCCGATTGTTAATATTATTGAATATTTTAATTTACAAAATTATATAATTTTAGAAAAACATTCAAAAATATATAACGTCGGTTATAAAAATTGTTACAAATATTACATCGTTTATAACAGTTGTTGTAAAGATTAATATCATTTAATTTAAGTGATACATAATAGCATCGTTTATTATAAACGATGCAAATATATTCATCAATTGTTATAACTGACACATTATTTTGCATCGCCACTATCATAATCAATTATATAAATGATGGTAATACATATGTATCATTCAATAACCGATGTAAACATAAAAAATAAGTGACGCTAACTACTTTATTTCTTGTAGTGTGTCCTTCAGCTTCATCATGAATCCTTCATCTTTAGTCATTTGCAGAAAACCTTCTTGATAGTGTCACTTAAAACAACTCAAACATGAGCCTATCTTCAGCCACTTTCAACCCCTCATTGAAGTTCCAACATGCTGTTACCACATAAGTCTTCTGTTGCAGCGAATTACTATATGTAATTCACACGTAATTTCTATGCTCCAGCTAATACAAATTTGATGTTCACTTGTTCCTGATTTTCAGACTTGATGACTCCCCATGATTTTCTTCTGAATGAACCTTTTGGCTGGTTCATGTCAAAGAAACTCCATCTGTTGTTAGCACGGATGTGCCACTGGTAAACAATAACAGACACTGCAATCTAATCCAATTTCTTTTGGATTTACTAGACTGCAACAAGCTCCATGATGATCTGTCTTTGCCCTGTGATCATCACAATCTGAGCTTCTTAGATTCACATGAATCTAAACTTTTTTTTGCACAGAAACTGATACTTTTAACGGAAACCCTCTCAAATCATAAACACACACTGATTTTTATAGAACCCTTAACCTGTCTTGTTACCAACAGATTTCTGAACTTGTTTCTTTACCCACCTGCAACTTTCTTCAACTTTCTTGCTCTTCAACAAGAACAAGAGCAAGAGAAGGAGGAGAATCAGAAGCTCAGAACCCGAGATCACCTCTCAATCTAGCTACATCTCTCTCTCTCTCTCGTACGGTGAAGAAGAAGTAATAATCTAATAGTTCACACACAAAGACAACCCTTTTTTCTTGAAGAAGATAAGCTGCTCTTTATTTCACACGTGAGGCTGCACGTGCCTTTTAGAGTCTTTAGGTTTCTCATGTTGTAGTCAAGCCTTTGGCTTCTATTAGAGTCTTCTCAATACTTCAATAGACACATGTTCCTTCTTCAGTCCACCTCTATCAGATCTTCAATGTTGAATCATTATCCAACATCGATACAATCATATCACTTAGCGAACGTATATGAATGTTTTCTTGGTATTCGTATATTTTTTAGATTTAGGGTAGCTTTATTACTATGTCATATATATATAGTTGAGAAACATACATTTGAGAGACAATAATACAAATCTCTTCTAGATCTTTTATGGTATCAGAGCAAAGTGCTCTTGGGATTGTGTTGAAGATTAGTTCGTGAGGAGACATCTTCGACGTCGTCATCGACTCTAGGTTGTGAAATTTCTCGGATCTATTTTCTTTTATCAAGGATTGGTTTTGTTCTTGGTTTGTTTTGTTCGACCAAGCATCGTTTGTTGATTGTTGGATCAAATTTCATTAGTTGAGATTTATTTGAAGTTTGTTTGCTTTGGATTGTGTGTTGATCACTGGTAATGGAGATAGAGGGGTATTGAGAAGAATGGAGCTGCGAAAAGCGCTTTTGATGTTGTGAAAGGGGGAGTTGCGGCAAGCGTTCCTTTGAGAAAGCACACTAATCTTGCACACACACATGTTGTGTTACATATATGCACATATGAATTATGTGTCCTGATGTGATACTAGATGGCACTAAGGCCGAGGAGCTTGAAGCAGAGCTTGTAGCTGAGCTTGTAGCTGAGCTTGCACCAGCGGATGAGCATGAAGACGAGGAGATATTGCTTGTTCCAATTGATCTTATGATCAATGCTAGAGCTAAGGGAAAAGAGGAGAATTACATCTACATTGGTGGTGATCCAAGTCCAAGAAATCAGTGTGGGCTTGTGATCCAATCTTGCACCCTTTTTCCCTATCCTTGTTTTTGTCTCAATGGGTTTTGTAAGGATATGTTTTTAATGAGACAAGTTTGGATCACCTGCATTCTAAGCTTACACAAAATTGAAGCCCACTCCTGTTTTTCATCAATTTCGACCAGGCCTGCTTACAAGAGGAATGAAGTGGATTACAAGCCCAAGCCCAACATATTCTGCCACGAAATTGAAGTCTAAAGAAGCCCACGAAATTGAAGCAAGGCCCAGCATGTCTTAAGTTGTATTTTCGTTTTTGTTGTTTCTTTTAAACCCTAGCAGCCTCCTTTGTCGCAACACAACTTTCATTTTATCAAAGAACTTGTTTTCTTCTTCTTTGGCGCAAGAGAGTGATTCTCTTCTCCATCTTCTGGTGTGTAATATCCAGATCATTGTTCTCCTTTGGTGTGTAATATCCAGAGAAGTTCAACACGGTAAATCAAGGGATCTCCATCGCCCTTGTGTGACCATTCAAATCCCCATCCCTTGAAGTGTTCATACGCTTGCAAGGCCTATCCCGGTTACTGCCCATCATTAGAGTTCAATTTCTAGGAAGTTTCTCATTAAGTGGTATCAGAGCTTTGCTCTATACTCTGGGTAATCTCTTTCCTATCTCTATTTCGCATATGTCTTAGTTTTTCTTTTGAGTTTTATGTCTGTTCATCTCCTGGTTTTGTTGTCGCACAAGTTCATCTACTGATTTTGTGATTTTCGTGTCTGTTCAGCTACTTGTGTGTGTGTCGAGTCTGGTTAGCTTTATTTCTGTGTGATTGTCGCATAGCATCCTGTTTAGTTGTGTTTTTCGTTTAGTTCATCAAAAATAAAAAATAAAAATTTTAGGGTTTGTCTTTTGGTTTGCGATCTGTGTTTGTTTTTGTCTCTTCAACTTCAGTGCATTAGATCGAGTCTTAAAGTGTTAAGTTACGAGTTTGTTGCTCATGTGTGTTGCGTGTTTGAGTCTAGAGAAACTGTTAGTTGTTTTGATTACAGAAAATCGATTTCCCAAAAGCAGCAGTGTTCGTTTTAGCAACTTGTTAGTTTTAACTGATTTGTTCATGTATAAATTTTTTGTTGAATCGATTTTGTAGAACTAGTTACTGGTGTTTTTGTTCTGTCTCCTTTCAGGTGAAGATGGATGATGAGCAAGGAGAAAACAGCAACAACAACAAGCTGTCGATGGAAGCAATGACGGCTCAGATGGAGCAGATGATGATAGCGACTTTTGATGCTAAACTAGAGGCTGTTCGTCAAAAGCTGCAACAGAATGGAGAACAAGTGCAGAGGGATCATTATCCAAGGAGAGCTCGTAGAGGAGATGTAAATCAACAAAGGCAGCATAAAGATGGAGAAGCAACAGACTATTATAGCCAAAGTAGTCACTCGTCTCAGGGCAGTCAAAGGAAGCATAGACGTGCGAGAGAAGGCAGAGCTCATCAACAAGACAACTTGGGAGATCTTAAGCTCAGAATTCCACCATTCCATGGGAAAAACGACCATGATACATACTTGGAGTGGGAGAAGGAGACAGAACTCGTTTTTGGTTGCCATCAATATTCTAAGATCAAAAAAGTGCGTACAATAGCAGCTGAGTTTTATAATTATGCACTCAGCTGGTGGGATCAATTCGTAACTTCAAGGAAACGCTTACAGAAAAGCTAGTAGAGACTTGGGCATAAATGAAAATTGTTTTGAGAAAAAGATTCGTTCCAAGCCATCCACAGCGCGAGCTACATCAAAAGCTGAGGAGTGACAAGCCAAGACATCAAAAGGAGTACGTTTCCACACTTGTCTCTTAGCCAAAACAGAAGAGTGACGTCCCTATGGCCCTGAAAAAGAAGAATGCTCACAGAAAAGATATATTGTGCAAACATAAGGCAAAACCAGAACAAGCATCTGTCCAAACCAAGGCTACGATAAGTTTTGTTTTGAACAAACAAGTCTCTAATGTTCCCATCACTAGTATGATGCACTTGTCAAAAAGTGCTGAAGCAGATCTTACTAAGGAGTCTCCATCTGAAGAAGCAGAATCGCCAGCAATAACACTTGCAAAGGACCAGGAGCAAATTCAAGACCCTATGCAGATCACTTTGCTTAAAAACCTACAACCAGAACATCATCTCAATTTTGATATGAGCAAAGCTGAGCAAAGTAAGTGTCTAAACTCAGTTTCAATTATTAAAACTAATATGCTTGCTCATGATGCAGGAAAAACAAATTTGAGCTTTATGCATTCTGAAAGTGAGCAGTATAACACGTGCGATAAGTTGGAGCAGATTTCAACCAAGAACCTTATTGTTCAGAATGACAACGTGCATGACAAAGAGAGTGCAACTAAACCATCAAACTCTGTCGTGATAACTGGTGAGATCAAGAGAGCTATGTTTTCTAAACCATCGTTGCCTAAGTTTACCTTTAAAGGAGCTCTTTCGAGTTTAACTAACCCTGAACCGGTGCTGCCGAGTAAATTCATTTTTCTTTTGCAGGAATTCGAAGACAACAACCCATGGGGATTGCCACAAGTCTATGGACTTTCACATCAATGTGTCGTTGAACCAGGGGCACCCACTGAGACCGTTCTCTGTATCATTCAAAACGAGCAAGGTAAGCAGCACGTGGTGACTCAAAGGTATGCATTACTTCCTATGCCTGAACCTAAACCGCTGGATTTTGAACATAGTACAGAGTTCCATAACTCTTGTTCTGATTTTAAAAATGTGTTTTCAATTTGTGAGAAGTATGCTTATGAACAACATAAAAGTTTTTTGTATGAGCAGTTTGAATCACTTGCATTTAGATATTCATTGAGAAGTTCTGTTATTGATAGATTCTCTAAGATGATGCATTGCATTTCAAATCATAGAACTAATGAGATTTCATCTGTTTTGAATTCGATCATTAAAGTTTTTGGCAATGATTACATTATGGTCTATAAAAACACATTTGATGATCAAACTGAACAATTGAGATTTAAGAGGAAATTGTTTGTTGAATCAAAAGAGAATACCCATTGCACAGATAATCGTTTGTTTTGAGTCTTTGTTACAAGTGCAGAGGTTATGCAAGCTGAAGATGTGAAGGATCATGGACCAAGAACGTGGTGGAGTCACTTCTGGTTTAAGATAATTGATGCTCAAGTTGTTTATGAACCATGGGAGTGTTACTGGACTGAGCAGTACCTTAAGGAAGCAAACCAGAGGCGATGCAACGTGATCTTTGATCCAGGAGATTGGTTTCGAATTCAAAAGAAGAGTGGACGTTTTCCAGTCCAAACAGAGCTCAAACTGAAGCCGAGAAGCAAAGCACCATTTCCAATTCCAAAACCGAACAAAGAGAATGCTTATCATTATGATATTCAAGGTAAGTTTAATACAAGCTCAAACTATATCGATTCTGATTCATTTCCCCTTGTTGCAGATTTGAGGACAAATCATTTTCAAGAGGAGGGGGATGATGCGATACTAGATGGCACTAAGGCTGACGAGCTTGAAGCAGAGCTTGTAGCTGAGCTTGCACCAACGGATGAGCATGAAGACGAGGAGATATTGCTTGTTCCAATTGATCTTATGATAAGTGCTAGAGCTAAGAGAAAAGAGGAGAATTACATCTACATTGGAGGTGATCCAAGTCCAGGAAATTAGTGTGGGCTTGTGATCCAATCTTGCACTCTTTTTTCCTATTCTTGTTTTTGTCCCAATCGGTTTTGCAATGATAGGTTTTTAATGAGACAAGTTTGGATCACATGCATTCTAAGCCCACACAAAATTGAAGCCCACTCCTGTTTTTCATCAATTTCGACCAGACCTGCTTACAAGAGGAATGAAGTGGATTACAAGCCCAAGCCCAACATATTCAGCCACGAAATTGAAGTCTAAAGAAGCCCACAAAATTTCTGAGGGATTTCTGACGGATTAAGACATTCAGTTTTAGCCGAGACAATTTCAGAATCCCGGCTAAAACCTGACATTCCCCTTAGCTAAAACTGATTGATAAACCTCAAATCCGTCGGAAATCTCTCGGAAATTTCTGAGGGATTTCCGACGGTTTAGGGTAATAAACATCAAATTAGCCGGATTTTTAACATGTTTGGTCTTGATAAATGTAGAAGTACCAAATTAAAACTACTTTTTGTGAAATGTTTTTAAGAATCAAACATTTTTAAGTTTTTTGTTGAAACCCTAATCAGACACCTAAGTGTCCTTATTTGTTCTATGTGTTTTTATGAAAGCTTGAACTCGTTCATCGATCGATTGTTACGAAATCCAAAATAACTTGTTTTGTTTAGTTTTCAAAGGTTTTTCTTATTAGTATGTATCAATAATGGTTATTAAACACTAAATTTTACGAAATCTTTAAAATCTAAACCCTAAACCCATCGGAAATCCGTCGGAAATTTCCGAGGGATTTCCGACGGATCCTGAAATTTTACCCGCGAATTTAAACCGCCAAACGAAAATTGCTCAAAATCGAGGCGGTTAATTAAATTTGATTTCCGACAGAATCCCGAAAGAATGGGTCCTTCGGAAATTTTTAATCATATCAATCGTTTCGTCTTCTTCTTTTTCATTTTCTTTTCTCTGCTTCTCCTCTCCTCTCCTTCTTCCTCTCCGCGAAAACCTTCTTCTCTCCTCTCCTCTCGTCCTCGTCCTCGTCCTCGTCCTCTCCTCTCCCACTCCGCCGCCGTCTCTCCACTCCGCCGCCCCTCCACGCCGGCACCGCCGCCCTTCCACTCCGCTGACTTACAAATGTAAGTTTTTTTGTTTTGTTAGATTAGATAGTTTGATTTAATTAGGTGGTTAGATATAATTAGAAAAAGTTGTTAGATTGTTAGATATTAATTGTTAGATTGTTAGATTAGGTTATTGTGGAATTAGATTAGGTTAATTATTTATAAATTTATAAAAAAATGTTTTTGTAAAATTTATTTATAAACACAATTTAATAAAAACGTTTTACAAATTTAATTATAAACACAATATAAAAAATGTTTTTTATAAATAATTTTATTAAAAACATTTT